>BGPT01001032.1:133266-188557 GCA_003297045.1 Symbiodinium sp. clade C Y103
GCATGAAATATGTGCAGAAGTGTGAGAGAACGTAGCATTAGCGTAGCATGAAATATGTGCAGAAGTGTGAGAGAACGTAGCATTAGCGTAGCATGAAATATGTGGAGAGAACTTAGATTTGCTCCAGGTTAAAGATATGTCCCACGTTTACATGAAAAAAGTATCTACAGTATGTACATAGATTGAATTATGCTGGCCAGTGGGCGAAAACTGCAGCTAGGTAGCTGTAGACTCGACAAAAAATGGCCAGGAAGGAAAATAAACTACGAATAAAACCAAGAAAAAACATGTNCAGCTAGGTAGCTGTAGACTCGACAAAAAATGGCCAGGAAGGAAAATAAACTACGAATAAAACCAAGAAAAAACATGTCCAGAGACATGCATGGGAAAGCGCGAGTCAATCCGCACAGGACACCTTCCAATTTGGAAGGCGACCAGGACAAAAAAGAAGGCGAAAGGGGACAGGCACAGGGATGTTCTACAGTGAAGATGGCGGCAAAACAAAAGCCAAAAGCCATCAGCAAAGACAAGACCCAGCATGGTGCACTGAGCACAAGCTTGGGGAGAACAACGCCTGTCGCATCCGAAACATGAAAAACGAGTCTACGGCCCGGCGCTCAGATTCAGCATCCAGATGTTCAGCTCAGCCTTCGAGCAAGACGGCTGACGCCCTAGCAGTGGGCTGCGTCTGGGTGATGATTTCGGCCCGTCGTCGCAGGGCTGCTTGTGCTCGGAAACGGCGAGTGGTGATGGACAATTCTTGGAGCAAGCGGTTATGGAGATCTGCAACCGTTGCCCGTTCACGCGCCGCAACAGCCGCGGCCACAATGTGAAGCACATGTGAGGCAGTCTTGTCCCAGGCACCGGTGGTTTCAACCACCGTAGGTTGAAAATCGATGCCTTGCTCGGAGCAAAGGCGGCCGGTGTCTTGGTGCGTGGCTTTGAGGTCGGCATATGCAGCAGCAGCGCTGACAGGTTTGTGCATTGCTTGAGAAAAAGAATCCGTCCGCTGGGGGCCAGTCACGGCAAAGTCGTTGTTGGCTTTCCATGCGCTTTTCAGCTCGGGCCTGTGCAGCTGTTTGTCTAACTTCCCTCTGGAAGCTGACATGTTTCCTCATCCCAGCCTCAGAAGCTTTGCCAGAAAAGTCCTTGGCATAAACCTCATGCACCTCCAAAGGAGTTGCATTGTCAGGGGCTGAAATAATGATGACATCTTCATCAGGGCTATCAACAAGCTGCTGGTCAGCTTTCTCCTTCCAAGCTATCATTCCGCCAGTGCTTTCAGTGTCCCACCTCAAACGGACAACTTCACCATTGACTTGAATGTAAAGCTCGGAGACTCCCCTTGCCTCTTCAATCATGCATAGGTAGTCTTTCTGAGCCTTGACGACCCGCTTTGCTGAAACCACCTTGTTTGAAGTAGCGAACGGGACGTGCTCGAGCCATTGTGCCATCCCTTTTGGATGTGGATCTCGAACAAGCACTTCATTGAAATCATCACGCTCATCATATCTACGCTGTTCTTCGGCTTCCTGTTCCAATTGCTGGTAGCTTTAAGCCAAGGCAAAATTTTCGAAGCTTTCATACTCCTCATCACCTTCCTCAGGCTCTTCATCAGTGTCATAAACATCAGCCCATGACACTGTTGGCACTCTTCGGTACCTTGCCATTGACCTGCCAGCAGCCCTCTCTTTCTCAGCATGGTGTTCCAAATTCTTCAACATGGAAGTAATTCGAGCTTCAAGTTTCGCTCTATCTTGACCATCGCCTTCGCCCTCTCCATACTGATTGAGAAGATCAATTTGTTCATCTATGTCACGAAGTTGTGCCCACAGACGGTTTATTCTGTCATGAGGAAGAGCAAGGTCTCGTACAGCTTGCTGGAACCTTTCATAGTTCTCGGCTGACATCTGTATAGACCTACCGCCAGATCTTTTGCCAGACTTGCGTCCATGACTAAACTTCTGACTTTTCCTGCTCTTCTTCTTTCCAAAGTTCTTCTTGTCAGGCTACTTGGAATTCTTGAATTTGACTTCATTAAATTCCCACCTGTTATCATCAAGATTCAAAAGAGGACTGTCAAGAGCTGCGAGGTACTTGATATGCTCATCGTTGTACACAACAACGGGCTTTGGCAATCCAGATACCAATCCACACCGAATGCGTAGTTCAGTAAGTGATGGGTTGCTTGCCGCCACATTAAAGAGGCTCTTGGAATCTTGGCCAACAGGCGGAGCTTTGGCCAAATGTACCCCCACAATGTACCACTTGTCCTGAGCTTGGATCAACACGTGAAATATGTGAAGAAGTGTGAGAGAACGTAGCATTAGCGTAGCATGAAATATGTGCAGAAGTGTGAGAGAACATAGCATTAGCGTAGCATGAAATATGTGAAGAAGTGTGAGAGAACGTAGCATTAGCGTAGCATGAAATATGTGCAGAAGTGTGAGAGAACGTAGCATTAGCGTAGCATGAAATATGTGCAGAAGTGTGAGAGAACGTAGCATTAGCGTAGCAAGCGACAAAACGTTATTACGCCCCCCCCCCNGGCACGGCGAGAAACACAAAAATGCTGTAAAAACCAATACAAAACGACCAAAAATCAGCAAAAATGCCACGGCCATCTGTGGGCGGTGGTCCAACTACTTACGCCAGAAGGCATGACAATGTTTCGGCCGGAGTTTACGCAGTGTTTTTTCAAGAGTGGCTTACACAATCTTACAAAACCCAGGGTTTTGCTTACACGACTCAGTCATATGACACAACTATTCTTAAAGTGTACACAGAGGTTTCTGACAATGTTCTCTTGCGGTTTTTGGTCATCAGACCCCCAGCTAGATAATCCTAAATCACGGATCCAAATAGTGCCCCAAAGCCGTGCCCAAGCAATATATTTATTAGCCTGAATGCTTAGGGTACCGCAACAAACAATAAACATCAATAAACAATATACTGCAAAGACCAAGAAATGAGATCATTCAGCCATGGTTTTTGTGTACACATATTTGGCTGAATGATTTCAGTAGATCCACAGCAAAGTCGCTGTAAAACAGGATACAAAACCCTGCCCCCTGATGGTTGCGATATGTTGCGATGTTCACCAACCCAAGGCGGGCGAACTAGACTGGCCCCGCAAAACTCCCAAAATATCTTTAAAAAAACATTGACCATCATTCAATTTTCATCATATAAAAGTATATTCCATTAACAAGTTGAAATACATGTAAACATCTATTCTGGATCCATATCAAATTTAGAATACAGTCATTCAATCCCCCATCATTTAGTCATCACAAACAAATCCCAATCAACTCCTGATCAAATCCCCAGGTTGGTATCTACAGAATTTTCTCTAAGCCCAAATCCAATCCGACATCCATAGGAATCCCAGGTGCAATGAACGGCAAATGGCGTTAGACCGGCGCGGGCCAACACCATCAAGAGATCCTCAATGGCGTCGTCGGCCGTCCGGTTCTCCACGGGATCCCAAGCCATTGGCGTCGCGTTGTCGCCCGAGTCGTCGGGAATGTCGTCCGGCCACGCGATGCAAGGCTCTGGGAGCGATGGCAACATCACATCCTCAGGCAAGATTTCAAAGAGCACCAATGATATACCATGATAATAATCATTTTCCCATATCTTCCCTATGAAATTGTCATTTTGGAGGTGTTCCCCCATTTTTACATAAATTTAGGTCCCAAAACCAAGCCTATTGGCTAAGGCCAGGCCCGAAAGCCCCAGGGGCAAAACGAAGACATCGGCCCTTGCATCCTCGTTTACCCATGAGTTTATTTATTGGGTAACCCTATCACTATCACCATTGAAGCTGGTGCACCATGGTGCACCCATATTATGGTATACAGCACCCATTGATGTTGATCTTGGGGATGGTTTATTATTGTTTTACCACCATTCTCCAAGATTTGTTTTTCACCAAGAACCACAAACGGTTCAGAGTTCAACCCCTCACATTTTGCCGGTTCACCAAGTGACTCAACCGGTTAGGTTTTCCCAGTCTAGATCATCCCCATCTTGTAGTGGTTTCACACCCAATCCTTGATGGTCAAATCCCCACATTCCCAAAAAAAACACATCTTTAGTGGGCAACTCCACATGTTTCATGTTTATATCCTCCTTTGGTTTCATGGTTAAAATCCCCCCAAACCACCAAAAAATCAACCAATGTTGATGGTGAAATTCCACATTGTCGATGCTTAAAATCCACATTTTTGATGGTTAAATCATATGAACTCACTATTGTTGATGGTGAAATCCCACAGTGTTCTTGATGGAAAATACCCTCTGGTCGTGACTAACATGGCCATGGTATAGATGGCCCATTTATAGATGTTTTATTGTGATTTACCGTAGGAAAAATGGCGGTTTTCCATGGCTATGGTAAACAACCAGAGGGTAAATCATAAAACAATCACCATTTTGGATGGCTACATCCCAGCTGTTTGTCCTAGCGTCATCCAGAGCTGGAAGAGGCTGACGCATCTTGTTGTGCGTCAACGGGGCATCGGTCGCCAAGTGACCTGAATTCAGAATGTCACCAGGTTTGAGCTATCCGGGCCCGTGTTCCAAATACCCTCAATTCGAAGGTGTTTAGACCCCGAAAACCAACTCCAAAGACAGTCTCAGAAGGTGCTTGCAGCTGTAGGGTATGATTGCGATATACCAAACCAACAAAAGATAGAAGTTGGTAAAATCCTACTACTAATCGTGGCAAAGTGCAGTCAAGGAGAACTTAGAACATTAAAGTCCCCACTACATTCCACCAAAAAACGACATGTATTTTTTTCAGGGGAATGGTAGTTGATTGGCGATTTCATGGTGATACAAAGAGGACATACAATGGGGATAACATGATTGATATACCCTCTGGCAATGCTCTCATCATGGTTGTGGAAAATGATCGCCAACTCAATCATGGTTTCATCATTGGATTCATCATGTACTGATACCTACTGAAAAGGTGATTATCCTGGTTTTACACTTGTGACTCATGATGTTGATGTGTCAGAAATGGATGGACAATTTCCAGGAAACCTCCATATGGGTAAAAACCTGGAGATGTTTCCGGCTCAGATTTTCCCAGCAAAACCAATCCATTGACATCTTTGCACATTCCCTTCTGATTATACTCCCATCTATCATATCCTGATGCTGATTCGAATGAACATGAATGAACTGTAAGTCATGTTGTCGGTTCATTTGGCTATGTCTCAAAAAAAAAAAACTCCTCAAACAAATGGAAGGTCCAAGAAAATCTGGATCCCAAGGTCCTCATACCCATTGAGACCTCCACATTATTTGAGTTTCATTGGATGGTTTGATATTGAACATGTGCAAGAAACTTTGGTTTAACTTTTCGATGTTCGTCTACTATTGGTTTAAACGTTTGATAACTACGCGTTTTTTTCCGCGAATTGAATGTTCGCTTCATGCAATTCTGGGCTTCGGTTCCAGTCAAGATGCCATATGGAACCTGTCCACGGCCCGCACATGCCATGCGTTCCCGCAGCGGCTTTCACCGAAGGCGCTGCGCGAATCACTTGTGGCACGCTGGTGCGTTCCCGTGGTGCCGTGGTGCTTTGCAGTGAACCAAACTGCGGTGCGCAGTATATATATATATATATATACGTACAAACATGTATATAATCTTATCATGTCTTATCTGTATGTTTAGAAATATCATATAAAACATGTATAGACTGAACTGTGTATGTATATATATATACTGAACCGTGTAATAGAATAACAATTATGTTAGAATAACAATAATATACATGTACATATATATATATACATGTACATATATACATGGACATGGACAATATCCATCAATTCACACACCTGAAACAACACTTGGGGATGATTTCCATTACTTACCGTCATTGACAGTGACGTCCCAGTGAGGTGGTTTTAATTTACCCGTCTATATATATATAGATATATACACATAAATAGCATTACATAGTATAACATAACAACACATTACATTACCTTACATTACCTTACATTGCCTTACATACCAACCCATATTTTTTTAAACATTCATATATATATATATAGGTGTATGTACAATATATAAATATGTATAACAAACACACATAACATGACAAAACATACCATAACATTACAGAACTTACTATGTACATATATAAATACAGAACATACCATAACATAACAAAATATTTTAACATTACCTACATACATGCGCCTTCATCCTCAAAGACTCTCCACGTGATCATTGAATCATGGGGTGAAATCTGGGATTTGCAGTGCTGAGGCTCGGTGTGAATCACTAACACAACCATGAAAAGCAAAACAACATGGTTTCCTTTCCAGTTTGGAAAAATATGCCTAAGTCATGGTGGGTTTTCCATATTATCTATAGAACAAAAAAAAACATGAAAGAAACATGACAAGTTTGAGGTTGCAAACATGAAACAGTTGTGGATGGTTTACCTACTAGTGATCTTTCATTGCGGTAGATCGCTGGGAGGGTAACCATCACCAAAAGTCTGGGCAAACTACAACAGTCCAAAAACGAGACATACCATCCGCTTACTTAACATAGCGATGGAACATGGGCCATTTAGTTTGATGATCTACCTATGGAACATGGTGATTTCCAATTGCTGTGTTACATTGCCGTATTACGTCATTTTATCATCAAAGATTGCGATAGATGATACAATTATCAGCAACTAATTGCCAATAAGTGCTATAACATGATTACCCTCTGGTAAACTAACAGAACTATGGAAAATCACCATTTTTAATGGGAAACTCAGCAATGTTAGTTTACCAAAGGGTATCAGATTGGTATTTTTGGAGAAAATCCAGCAACTCATCATCTATGGTGACGTTGTAGAGAAATCACTAGGATTTGCCCTGAAATTATTGTGGTTCTTCTTGGCTATCTTCCCCTGTGAGCTTGTCTCAAAATGCAATATACGAGTACCCCATGAAACGGCCATCCAGAATGAGCACATCAAGTATCATTCATCAAACTTGAAACCACTGGATTTTAGGTTTTCCACATGATTTTGACAAACCCAAATTGGATTGATGACGGGTCCAATGGTTTATCAACACGCTTTCAGATTCAGGCTGATGAACCCCTCCATGTGGCTAAAGGGCAAGATGGATACAACCACAGCTCCGTACCGCTTTTTGATGGGATAGCTTTTGTCCATTGCTCTTCGTTAAAAAACAGACGTCTCCAGCATTCCAACTTATCAACATCAATCATTAGGACGAAATCATGGTCTGATTCACCACTTTCTCATGGTTTTTTTTCTGGCCTATTTCTGATGTCTCCATCATTAAAAAACCACACTTGGAAACGACTAACTTGATGTTCTAACGTGTTCTAACGATCATTCCGTCGCTATACTTTTCATTTGAAGATTTTCCCATATGGCTATGAGTCAAAACCTACAAAAAATCAATTTTACTGGAATGAACATCCATAAATCCCAGCTATGACTTGGGGTGAACAGAACGGTACCAGGGTTTTGACTCATAGCCATATCTGAAATCATATCTCGTGTTTGCACCTCAAAGAGTCGCGGTTTCATGGACCCATTTTGGTTGGACCCAACAAGATTCAATCATCGCTATTTTTGATTCTCAACTCTATATAATCCTTTCCCCCTAATACTAACCCCCCCCCTTAATAATAAACACCTCAGGTAGTTTTTATTATTTGGGGGGGGTTTAGTAATTACCATGTTTGCCCATGAAAAATGGTGAAACTTCACCACCTCCCAGGCCCGCGCCAGTTGCGGCCATCCCTGGGCTCCAGCGCCGAGGCCCGACTGCTCTGGATGATGCTGCGCAAAGTCTCGCCCCGATGACCCATGACCTGGGGCTTGGGGTCGCGGCAAGGGGAGATATGATGGGATATACATACATATATATACATATATCATGTATGGTAAAATATACATATTATATGCATGAATATATATATATATATATATAAGATGTCTGTAATTGAAAAGTGATAGATATATTTATACACAGTAGATGGCTATGAAATATATCATACATGGAAGGTATTGGCATATGGCATGCAAAAATAAAGATGTGATATATGGCAGACTCATGGAACAGAATAGAAAATGATATGATTGGCTCCCATGGGTTCTATGGAACCGACAGGTATCCAGATTGGGGACTATATCGAAGCCACCTGCTATCGCTGTCACTTGCAACCCATAATGGTAGGACGAGAAGACATCGGATCAATATCGGACTGGTGGACCCCCCACATGCTGTCCAAGACCTCGCCTTTGGTGCTGGTGAAACAACCTCAATCTTCGTTTCTCCTTCATTTTAGCACATCATTTCCAATGCTTTGACCACCACTTTGTTGCTGCCGCCCCACCCTAAAACTGCCCATGACTTGGCCATGCTGAGTACAAGGAAAGGTTTGGCCTGGACCATCATTTGCACAATTTCAAGAATTGGTAGAAGGTAAAATCGCAGAAACCCTGTGTGTTTGGTTGAGAAAACAACGTGATTTCCTGAAATACTTTGTTGTTTTCCCGATCCATCGAACATCATATATGTATATATATATGTTATAGTTAAATTTATAGTTAAATACCTTTGTTCGTTTGTTAAATCCTCCCATGTTCATTGCTTAAAACCCCAATTCTTGTGGATTAAACCACAAGTTGTTGATGATTGAACCATTCTGGTGGTTAAATCCTCGCATCCCTGGGATTCCGTACCGAGCCAAACTGATCCGTGGGGACCAGCAAGCGAAGCTTCTCAGAAGCCTTGAAGGAACGAGGAATGACCATCAATAACTATCAAGTTGGATCAAGTTGGCTAATAATCATCTGTAAGCATCAACTAATGATTGTCATTTACAAAGTGTTGCTGGTTCTTAACTACTTAACTAAGAACCAGCAAGACATAGTTTCGATTAGATACATCATGATAAATCCATTAATGTTTTTATTCGTCAAGAACCATCATTGAATGATAAGGGCTAAGTTGATTGATCCGTTAAGGATAATTGATGGAATTAAGTGACATTAATCGATGGTTAAGATGTGTTAAGATATCATTCTCCACGCACTATGTTATGTAGCAAAAATGAGTTCAACAATTTAACAATAATCGACAAAATATGTGCTTGCTGTCTTGCGGAGGCAAAACAATGCTGCCAACCAAATGGCAATCAATCCAACAACAACTTATCGTGGGAGATAGCTAGCAAAACTTGAGACTCAAACAAGAAGCATGGGTTGAATCACAACAAAAACAAGAAGAAGAAAAAAATGAACAACAATCACGTAAACAACAACATCGCAATAATCAACAAACAACACACTCAGACTACCAAACAATGGAACATATCATCCGAGTAGTAGGACTCTTATCATCACCAAGATCAGTCCCCTGCGCCCCAAATCAGTGGCGCACCTCCTGTCTTGACTCCAAATCTTCGAGAACCTCTAGGAGGAGCTCTGCTGGTTGAGGATCTCCCAAAAAGTTTCTGTGTCCAGAATCCAGCGGAGGTTTGCTAAGGTAACATGGGGACATCCCCTGTAAATGTAAATTTAAGTGAGCAAATCATCGGACATGTTAGATCTTTGACCCCTTGGGGGTGACCCCAGGGATGATTGCTTTATTCGCCCTGGATCATGATCCCATTTGAAACCACCAGTGAGCGTCTAAGGAACCAAACTCTGTGGAAGTCCTAAATAGGACCGCAAAGTTGCTGATTTATGGAAGGTCTTCACATTCTTTAGAGAAAAAAATCTCTGAACAGTGGAGTTATTTGACCTTGACAAAAGCATCTTGTCATCCGCAAAAAAAACATCGTGTGACACCTTGCATCTATCACAGATTGATGCAGCGTATCTATCCATGATGGCCGCTCTCGATATTTCACCTGAGCTTTCAGGTGCCGTGAGCCGGTACCGTCGAAGCTGGTACCGTAAGCCGGACCATCAAATCATAAGCTAACCCTACCAATTGGTTTCATAGATGTTCAATTCCAAGTAAGCCTTCTGCAGAATAGTTCCCGAATGTGTACCATTGGCCCAAAGTGACCTCCGACATGGGACATGTTGGTATAACATGTTATAACTAACAATTCCAGGCCCGGTTGGGGGAACTCACTTACCAACAAGCAGCATCAGTCTGGCCTGGCGTGGGCCATTTTTGGGGTAACAAAATCTCATATTTGATGGGCAGTGTCCCCAACAAACAATGTGATTTTGGGCCATCCATGAGTTTCAGGCTAAATCATTTATCAGTTATATGTACAGATACATCCTCAGCATATCTCCATATCCCCATTCTCTGCCCACATTGAATCCCTGTTGTCACTTCCTATTCTATGCCATATTTACATGTATGTATATCTATTGTATCAGTATTACATCACCAATCATCACCAATATATTGAACCATATTTGATATCAGTTTCCCTTTGAGAATACCCACTATATCTGTAATCATGAACCATCATTTTTCAGTTATTTCCCCGGTATAGTCCCACGATATCCCTATTCTAAATGGACTATGGGTATATCATTACTGATTCATTCACGAGTTATATGGGGATATCTATTTCATTAAATATTATATTGGTTGTTTATCATATCCCCAGTATATCATACTCCCACTCTATACAACATAGTTTAGTGGATATATATATATATATATACATATGTATATGTGATTATATGTATATGCATATATGTATAACTCTATATATATGTATACATGGATATACTGATTAGATAACATATATTATAGTCAAATAGATAATGCATATTATCATAGAGGTAAGTATATAGATGTTTATAAGGTATTATAAGGTATTAGAAAGACAAAAAAGCATGTTCTATCCCCATGGGATATCCCCATCATATCTCCTATCCCCCTGTTGAATCCCCGCTCCTCTGAGGATCCCTGGCCATTTGCACCACTTTCACTCGCGAGTCCAACTGCGCGGTGGAGATTTCCAGTACTCGCTCGGAGGCGTCGAAGGGTGGACTCTCTGCGTCGATCATGTTCACCTGGAGATGTAAAGGCAGACATGGATAGACATGAAAAAAAAAAATCAGGCAACAATCAGTATATCAATGTATATCATACATATTACATTATATATATATATATACATATTTATATTTATCTATTTATTCATACATGAAATTCTACATTATAATCAGTTAACTTGAAAAAGCATCAAATAACGCGGATCAACAACTTGAATTAACGTCACTTATAGATTTTCTCTAGATAGTCAGTATAATTATGTATGTGTATAGATATAATCCATTGTCAGTCGATGGAAATGAAAATGATGTGCCAAGAGGCTTTGTCATCAGCATACGTTCAAATATCATCACTAGTGTCACTAGTGGTGGATTTCGAAGCTTCAATTTCAACCTGTCCAGAACATATAAAAGTCAAATGGAGGTTTCCCAAAATGGGGATACCCCTAAACCATCCATTTTCAATCCGGGTTTTCCAGTACAAACCATCCAATTACTGGGGTACCACCATGACTATGGAAACCTCCAAATTGGATACTGCAAGTTTTCCATGTGAGTTGGGCACCTGACACAACAACATAACAAATACATCAAAACAATGACAACCACTATAGAGATGTGATTTCGACCAGGAAAAATAAATTTTCATACATGACAGAACAATACCTGGCATATTGACGAAACTAGTCTAGGTTTCAGCAAACAGTCATGGGCAAATAGTCAATGCAAGCAGCATCTCGACTGATCGGGTGCACAAATACACCGATGGCATCATGAATTTCTCTCTTGGGGTCTCAACCAGCCAACCAGCTGCACATAACCCAAAAGTCACATCACAGAACAATAAGGAGAGAAGAAAACCAGGTCGAGTAAACACCAAACGAACTCGCAAAAAAAAGTACCCCCACGATGCCCTCAGTAGTCATGGAAACAAGGCGAATCCGTCTCGTGAGAATGTTGAGGGAAAATACGGAAAGCAAGTGAATGATTCAAACGTGTTGAAATGTAACTGTCCTTCATCTGGGGAACTTCCATGTGTTAACGGATTTGTTGGCTTGAGGTGCGGAGTGTATTGGAGTTGAAGCCTTTAAAGCACAGTTCAAACGGATAAACCACATGTTTGGTGGTTTTGTGTGATTTTGTCTTGAACAGAGATTGAGTGAACCATCCGAGTCTGAAAATCAGAATGGCTTATTCCCTGATACACAAATTTCGAACTCAAGGGAAAATCACAATTGTGCGATAATCCTTTTATTTTTTGGAAGCCATTTTCTGGACGGTTTTGAACAGGTTTAAACTATTTCTGCAAAGAAAGAACAGCATATGATCACCTTTTCGGACATTTCTCCTATTCAATCAATCATGGTAGGCTTGACTACTGAGGTCGCAATGATTCTCCAAGACGAGTGACCCGCTTGACCGGTCAAATCCCAAAGGTTTCCTTTCACCAATCTCTAATTATGTCCGGTGATCAGTTCTATCAGATATCATGTATGATATCAATATGATAATGTATATGCCAATGTATACATATAACATCATATAACATATACATATATTCATATATCATATAACATATAACTAGTCAATCCAGTGATGACCTAACAGCTAGCCATCCGATATTCTGATGTCACCACTTGGATCTGGCATTCCTTCCGCCCAGCCTTAGCCCAATCTCTCAGACGAGCGATCTTGTTGCCTTGCGCACCATCGATTTTTGGCGGAACAAGATCGATTTCAATCAGTAAAATTGGTGATATATGATCCAACCTGGAAGGATGTGTTGTTGAGTTACGGTAGTGTTGTGTTGCATGCGCGAAGAATCTGCAACAAAAACATCCCAAATTGTCTGCTCCAGATATTTTCTTGTCCGTGCCATGCTATCCCACGTTCAACCTTTGTGGCTCAGACTTCCGATTATTCCATGATTCTGTGCATCTTGGAATCTTACACCTCTGAGGCATAACATGTCTAAGCCCCAAAGTACCAAAGTTTTAAAGACCTCGGTATACCAGGCCACATTGACATGGCTTTACGCCTCTTCAATAGCATCACCAGATTGGCGATTTTAATCCCTTCCAAAACATAAACATCCCAATAAACCATGTTCAAAATGAGAAGCCACATGGTTCTTTTTCATGAACATCGGCTGACCCAGAAATGCCATGCCTAATCATCCTTATTTAAAACCATTAGAAACCGTATAGCGAGTTTATGATGATCTTATTGGTACAGTATATCCCCGTGTTCAGAGCTTTTTGAAAGTACCACCCGTTCCAACCGCGCCGGCGGTTCCGCTGCCTCGTTTCCCGAGGATCCAGGCGGCTTCTTCTTTGGCAATTAACAAGCGGATGGCCACCTGGAGCAAAGGTCACTGACGCCTGGACACGGGCCCCACAGCTGTGCCCATCGAACCCATGGCACCCACCCTGGCGCCTCCTTCTGATCCCTTCGCTGCGGGAAAGATCCCAAGAGGGATCCGCTGCTTCTGAGATCGAAGTGATCTGACTTCAGGACACCGCCTGGCATGCCAAAAGGTCACACGGAATTTCAAGATCCTCAAATGGAAGTTCCAGGTAACATTGTTCAAACATTTTTTTTCTGGGAATATTTGCTGAATTTTGGTCACAGCATGTCACAGCCCTTGTATATGGTAGGTACCTAAAATTTGGGTCCCTGAAATGGCCATTGAAAGGATGGATGTTGATGGAATGTTGATGGATGTTTTAACCATCAAATACCAACAATCTGGTTGAGTTACAATATTGTTTCACCTGAGTCATAGTATAGTGTGAAATGTGAAACGCCATTTGGGGATCTTGAACATGTTCCAACATGTTGTTCTTGATCTTTGATATATCATGGGTATATGACGGAGATTCATGATGGGGATTTGTCCCGATTCAGGGCACTCAGAAGTGACACTCGCACATTAGTGCATTTCCATGTATACGTGTTGTCCTTTGATGTCACTCAAGCCCTAACCCAAACACTTCACAACCCCTAAAATCGGCGAAAGCCAGGAGTTTGAAAAAAATGCTTGGCTGATCAAAACAATATTGATTCATATTGGTTCATAATTAACCCCTAAACAAAATTAGATAACGTTGTATCACACTTTCAAACCATGGTATATACCTAAATCTTAAACGTGAAATTATAGAAGTGGGCTGCGTGTACCAATAAAAATGTTAATTACCTAACAGCCCCTAAAACAAAATGCCGCAATCCATACTAAAAAAAAAACATGCACCCAGTCTACATCGCTACAAAAAAAAAATCGCCACTCGGCCGTGGGCTCGCGCATGTCTCGCGCCTGCCACCAGCTCGCCCAAGACTTCCATCACCCTGGCAAGGTCATGATTGGTGAGTCATTCACCAACAACAAATCGGGATCTATATGGGTGTCTGGAAATAGGGTGCCCCCAATCCCAATGGATTATAACCACTATCACCATTAAAGTGATTTGGAGGGTATACCACATTTTCAGACAGACCCATATGACAAACATATCATAGCAGGAGAAACATCACCAATGTAAATATTCAACCAACAACTTTGGTTTTCAATGGATTGATTTCAGGGCAAATCTGAATGGAAAACTCTTTTTCCCAGTCAAAATATAGGTGGACGTTGGAAAAATACATCCAAATCCCGACATCCAAATTCCTAATGCATCATTGTTTATCTTGCTTTCATCCCCATTCTTTCACATCTTTGCCACGTTTTCTCTCCCAACATCCCCCAAAATCCCTGCAAAATTCACCAAAATCACCGAACAAATCCCCAAATTTCATGAAAAATCATCCAAAATTCACGTTACCCTCTGGTAATTTGTTACACAGCTATTGAACATTGCCATTTATAATCATTAATATAGTTGATGAAAAATGATGACTTTCCATAGCTATGTTAGGCAATACTAGAGTGTATTCACTGAATTCATCCACCCCCAAAATCCATCCAAATCCCCCATCCCCCATCCCCCATCTATCACCTCCAAATGGCGCCCGCAGCGTCCGCCACACAGCTGCCACTGATGCGGACCTTCTTCTGCTCCCCCAAACCCGAAACACGGTCCTGGGGATGGTTGGTACAGGTCAGCTTCAGAAACCATTGCTGGCAGAACCCAAAAAAAACCACCCATATGGTAATTTGTTTCATATCTATGCAAAATGGCCCATTTCTAAATGATTTACTTGTTAGACATGGTGTTTTTTCGAGTTCGCAAACGGTTAAATGATCTAAATGGGTACATATCGGACTTTCCTCACAAGGATCAAGACCTCATCGACGACTGATCCGTTGCTATGACTTCAATCATAAAAACTTCAATCATAAAAAACAATCTTTACTACCCTATTGGAATTTAACATAGCATAGCATAGCTGGAAAACTTGAATTTTAATAGGTAAACCATGGCAAACCATGGCAAACCATCCATAAATCCAGCGAGTCCAGCTATGTTAGTTTACTGGAAGGTACGAGTTGTTATTGAAATTGGTATGGGTCGAAATTGAAGATCCGTTGGGATCCACACATCGACTTGTAATTGCGTATTCCTTTCCTTGGTAACAACATGTATTGGCCATCAAAATTTGATCATGACCGCATGTTCAGACAGAAAGATTCTTCTTTTTGCAGGTGGGAAGTTTGGGGCCGGCAACTGAGCTCCTGATGTTGTCTATGCAACTTTGTCTGTCTGGGGGATTCTTGAAGCGTGGGACCCGTCAAGCTGGGAAGGACCTAGCAATGTTCAAAGATCTTCCTGAAGGAGTCAACAGCTAGCTTTCAAATCACCCTGAGATTTCCGGAAAAGGAAAATCACGATGCTGCGGCAACTGGCTTGTCAAAAACCGGAAAAACTGACCAAATGCAAGGCAGACTTGCAAAACCACTCCAAACCAACAACTTAGAATGTTTTGCCTTGTATCAGTGAGTATCAGTGCATCAGCATGCATCTGCTGTATCAACTTGGTACCTGGCAAGAAGGATCCAGCGCAACCAAATATATAAACTCTGCGCAGTCTCTGCTCATATGTTCCGTAGTCAAACAGCCAACAACTTTCTATAATATAGCATTATTATATAAATGTAGATACAGGATGATACAGGGGTTGGTAAATCAATCACCATGAATCGGATTCCAAATCAAAATCATGAGGATTGTGACATAATATCACTGTTCCCAAAAGATGGCCAAGACCCTGGTGAATTCCCAAGTCCTGGCCAACCCGGATATCGCATTTCGTCTCCTGCACGCACAGAAACGCTATGTCGGAAGAAGACAAATTGCCCAATTCCTGCTGGAATCCTGTGGGAAATCCATGGTAAAGCAATGGAACTTTCAACTTTCCGGAATTTTGAATAGCCGCTATTGAAATTGGTCTGGACCCTGGAGGGGAGAACTGTCAGAAAGCTGGTGCAATCTGCTACAGTCACTGAAAAGACACTTTTTCTCCCATGTGGCCAAATTGTCTGCAATCCAAGTCTGGGAAACATACTCAGATTCTCCATTTCAGCTAAACTACAGTAGGCCAAACATTGGCCAAACTCAACGCGCTTTCACCACAAGGTGGTGGCCCCCCGGTACTGAAATGTGTGTTGCTTCATAAACCCCGCTAATACTCATATCTGCCATTACCCCAACAGTTATCCTAGGCAAACAAACCAACTCTAGCTATCATAAATCACCTATAAATCCCCATATCTTTTTAAACACCGGGCCATCATTCTGGTGAAATCACAATTTGTTACTGCAAATCCCACCTTTTTCCATACAAAAATCAACCAGTTTCGTCTCGTTTACCACGTCTTTCGTCTCGTTTACCACGTTTTTCGACTCGTTTACCACGATGATTCCATGGTGATTCCATGGTGATTCCGAGCTTTACCCGCCTGGCCTGGCACAGCACTTTCACGCGCTCGCCCTTTTGACCGATGAGATGCGAACCGCTCTTCTCGGGCACCAAAACCTCGTTTTGGTCGACCCCACTTTGCAGGTCCGGTGAATGGGGAAAGGGTGACAGTAACCAAGAAAAATGAGACTTTACAAGAAATCATGGAGATTGAACTACTTAAAAATCGAGATTCAACCAACAACAATGGTGATTTAACATTGGAAAATTGCGATTTAACCAACACAAATAAGATTTCATGGGGATTTAATGGGAACGGGATAACAAGTAATAACTAGCAACTAATGGAGTCAATTACCCTCTGATAATCAAACATGGCTTGCTGGAAAATCCACCATTTGTAGATGATCTTCCCAGCGAACGAAACCTCGATTGAGTTCGAGGATTATCCAGCCAGCCATGATTGATTACTGGAGGATGACTGCCAAATTTCTTGGAACACATTGGGGACATGATGGAGAAAAATCTATTGGAAGATTGATGGGAAATAGCCATTTATCGAAACTTAGACCCTCGAGGTAAGTACCCATAACGTGGGGATATGTATAATGGGATAGATTGGACATAAAATAACTAACCAGACCTGTTTTATAGTTGGATACCTAGACCTTTCCGGGATTGTACCCCAAAAATCCTGTTTTACCGCATGAATATCCAGAAGTATCCAGACGTACTTTACCATTTTTGGGGGGTATTTGGAGGGTCTAGGTCTCGGTGGCTGTATAGTACAAGGGTAGTTCTGGGGGCCCAGATCCCAACTGGTGGGGTTAGAATCCCGTTATACCAATTAACAACCCCAACTGCAGCCCCAAGTGTGGTGCCATAGTCTCAACAAAAAAGGCAACGTTTATATCTAGACCCGCATTGAAAAAACATGGCATTTACTAGTTACATCATGTTACATTTATAGTTACAATATGTTAGCGTCTTTATCCATTTCTAGGAGTACAAACTGAGGGTCAAGGTAGTTCTATTTCAACCAACCATGGCCTCATCAGGTAGAGGAAAGTATTATTTGTGCCAGCAAATATGAAGCTTTCATCCAATTCTCCCGCCACTTCTGGGGGAGAATGGAGCAGCAGGAATCCAAATCCAACCAATGGGGAAATCAAACTGGAGATGTTGATTTAAGATCTGGAAGCTGGTCGGTTGCTCCTGATTTAGAGTACCCCATGCGAATTCAAGGATTTAAAAACGCCTGATGATTTCCGTTGTCTTTTTTAAACACATCAACCTCAATTGAACACATTGTCATGGTTGTCGGATCTGCAAAAGACGTTCTGAATTCTATTTGACAAAAATGATGCACAAGCTAAAAATGATGCCGTACAACATTGGAGTGCATTGAATTCCTCATGCAATTTTGTAGCGCAACACATGGCTAGCCATCCATGGAAAGATCACCAGAGATCTGGGCAAACTTTGGCAACGATGAGCCACACATTTGAAAATTTGCCACCGTGGCCCCCCCCCAGTTGTAAGTTGTTTTACAACCCTATGAAGTTTGGTTATAGGTATCATACACCATCGTTAATGGAGCTATGTTTACCAACTTAGCGGGCACCGTCTAGCACCATGGTGATATCAACCCCATCTTGCCCTGGTTGCAGGTCCAGTCCCTTCCCGTCCTCCACGATGTAATCCCGTTCTCGCAGCGACCCCTCAGCCTGGAGTGGCCACGGCACTTGACAAATTTCGGGACGCACCATGGAATCCCAAAAAATGCCATCCGCAACCAACAAATCATCTTCTACCCTCTGGTAATCAAACGTAGCTATTGAACATGGCAATTTTTATTGGGAAAATCCACTATTTCTATGGCCATTTTCAATAGCTATGTAACAAATCACCAGAGGGTACAAGTCATTCTTGGGCTTCGATTAATTGATTCAAATAAAATGTGGATTCCTCCAACAGTTAGGATCTGACAAGCACAAGTGAGGAAACCATCTTTTTCACATTGAAAACACCAACTCTGGGAAGGAATAATCAGAGTAGCTGCTGCCCTTCAATTTTGTTTGTATCGTCTACATGGCATGTATCGTTTGAACAAGCACCAGCAAGTAATATCGGTTTCTCAAAGACAGATATTTATGTAATATTTTTTTTCCAATACAATGTTCAAAATAATGAACGTTTCCCCTCTCACTTTGAATCACTCACTCACGTTGTGACCCCGCCGTCTCGGGCAAGCCAGAGCGATCAAAGACGCGCTCCAAGACACCCGCAATGGCCTTGGTCAGTGGCATCAGAACCAACATCTTACCAGCAAAAAAAGGTAGTTGTCCTACTAAAACTGTGATAATCGCATCAAAAACAACATGTTGCTGTTCGAGTTATTCGCAACCAATTTGTCTTTATCTTGTGTTTCTGCAAAAGGAGACAATTATCGTTCTGAATAACATCTAGAAACAATGACATGATTTTCCCATCACCTCTTTCCCCTTCAACAAGCATTATATCATATTATATCATCATATCATGAATCATATCCCATTTTATCATCATTCTGTTCCCATGATAAATGGAACTACAATCATGATCTTCCCATCAACAAAAACCTACTTTGACCCTCCAAGTACACCTAAAAAAATAGGTAGACGATCCAAACTCATGGGTAAAATATTGTACAGTAGCTATATTAGCCCATGTTTTCTACATGTTTCAGGGACTAAGCATGTTTTACTTTCCCGTCGTAGCCATCCCGTTTTTTGCGGTGTTGCCTCCTGGACCTGCTGTGGTTCTCCGGTGATCACTGCCACTCGGTCTTCACGACGCTGCATCTCCTGTGGGTTTGGGCCAAACGGGACATAGAAATGGTGGATGGTTGCAGGAATGGACATCAAATCAACCATCAACCCAATGTATACCCAATGATTGTAGGACTTGAGATTCCACATCTACAAATGTAAATAGATATACACTAGCCACTATGTGTACATGCCGTATGTATAAATATGTATATACATATATTATTATATTGTTGGCAGAATATATATGAATATATTATGTGTATATCCATATACGCTAATATCAAACATGATAGGCACAGCGTTTTTCTTTGGTCCCAATGGTTGACTCAGCCCTTGTAGGGATATTTGGCATCCTATGTGTAGGAACTATCCGCATCAAAAGATACCGATATTTCTGAATCTTCACTATTATAGGGATTGACTTAACCCTATCTTTGGGGGATGACAATACATGCAAGTACATATATGATATAGATATATCTATGATATCTATGTATAGTAAAGTAAATAAACTTACCACTTGTGAAGTCATAATGAAGACCGTCGGTGGTTAACTTAACTCGGGACAAATCATACACTATATTCTCTGAAATGATTTGATGTGACTGGTATCTCTTTTTTCACCGCAGTAGACTCGATGAAATCTGAACTTAACAGGATTCAACTGACAGAAACATGGGCATTGCATGGAATCAAACCAATTAAATAATTAATGTGTGAATGTCATGCAAGCTTTAGCAAAAAACACGTTCGTTTTCATCACAGACAATGCAAAACATCATCTATATAATTCTATATACTTATACCATCCTGGAAAAAAAACATGTTGTATCTTTCTGGTGTCGCTATAAGTTGTGTAATCACCATAAAACCCATCTGTTGGTTCAATCATGTTTGTCATCACCAATTTTGGTGTTTACAACCCATCTTTTGTTGGTTGGAGACATCATGTTAGTCATCACCAAGTTTGATGGTTACCCTCTGGTATTGCCTAACATAGCGAACTGGAAAATCACCATTTTTACTGGGAAAATCGGCTAATTCTATGCCCATTTTCAATAGCTATGTTAGTTTACCAGATGGTTAAGTCATCTGTTGTTTACCAGTGGTTGTTTGACATAGCCATGGAAAATGGCTAATTTTGGATGCTTTTCACATTAAAACCTCCATTTATAGGGTTTTTTCATGGCTATGTTAGTCATAACCAGAGGGAAAATAATCTTTTATCCCAAGCCATCCCAGTTGCTTTCCCCGTTGACAACGTCCACCGTGGCAAAGTCCTGTGGCAATTCCTTCTGGAGGACACGAAGGCTGGCACCGCCTAAGCATCGACGATCCGCAGGGGAAATGGGGGAGTGCCGAAAAATGGATAGTTTATGCCATGGAAAATCCATCTATAAATGGACGACCTGGGGCTTCCTATTCTAGGAAACCTCCTTAAATGGGCAGCCTCGATTTCCATGGGATTTGAAAGGGACAAAAAACCATGGAGTACTGGAACTGTCACACACCCTGGGCCGGCAAGATGCATAGAGGCATAAGCCAAGATTAGCCAATAGAGATGGAAGTTTCTCAAGTCTTTGGGGATTCCCAAATCATAAAAATAGGCTCGGCGATTCAGGTATGACATTCAGCCTAATCTTCAGCAAGAAGGAACCATGGTTAACCTATACTAAGTCATGGTCATCCATGACTGGATGATGACTGTGCCTTTCCTTCGTCTGAGGCCTCGGACTTTGCTCACGGATGGCCTGGCCCAAATTTTGGAGCTACCCTCTGGTATTGCCGAACATAGCAAACTTGAAAATCACCATTTTTAATGGCAAAATCAGCGAACTAAAAGGCAATGTTCAATGTTAAATTACCAGAGGGTAATATTGGTGGATGGGATTGTATTTGATTCTCATCATTTTCCGATTATTCAATGGCCATAAAGAGTCATAAATTCCAATATTCAATGTCTATTCTATTGTTGTCATATTTTCTGATTTAAATCCCAGTATATTCTATTGATTTCTAGTGTCTGATGTTGAGACCCATTTTTGTCATCCCAATCTTCCCAGCAGTTCCTGTCGCACCTTGATACTCGCCCCTCCTTTTCCAATGACGCGCGCTGCGGGCACCACTGGCAGGAAGATGTGACAGGGCACCTTGCCACGCCCCTTCTGTTGGGATTGACCATGGGATCTCATCATGGAATGGGAACATCCTGGGAATGTTGGATTGTGGATACAAGGCGGTGTCCGCAAGCGCTATGTTGGTTGGATTGTAACCACCATTAATCATAGATATAGCATATACATATTATAAGATGATATAAGATGTATATCTAGCATAAGCCAAAAATCGTTCGCCCAGTTCTTTGCATCAACGTAGCGAACGACCTGGGGCACCACATTGTTGAAACAAATGGGTCAAGTCATCGCTTGTACCTCACTGGAATGATAAAGGGGAGAATTTATAGTGGAAACCATCATGATTAAGAAACCCAAGGGGACTCCTGCAAATGTTCAGGTGCTCCGATTTTGGGAGTACCACAAAGAAAAACTGGTTTGCTGATGATCCTGAAAATGCCACCAGAAACAGAAAATACCTAAGGATTCAACGCCAAAAGGTGACTAAATTTTAGTGGCTGGTGTGGGTTTAATGATCCCTTGATAGACCCCTATCATATTGGGTCCTGTAGCTACAATGATTATTAGATCAACAACTATATGAACTGTAGTAGTTGTAAACCATAATTATGGGAGTTATAAACCAAAGCCACGAACAATAGTTATAGTAGCTGTTAGTTAATCAGTGATTAGATCAACTACCATGAACCACTATAACATGTTTTTTTTCAACCACAGTTATCGGAGTTACCCAAGACCAACAACAGTGATAATAAACTATTGGTTAAAAACCAATAGCTATTGAAGTTATAAACTCACCAACTATAGGTATATGAACTATGATTCATGGGCTTTACAACCCAACCCCTCAATGATCCTCCACGCGCTGGACGCGGCACACGTGGCAGCTCGACCACTTCATTCACTTCGTTCGCTTCTTCAGCTGGAAGCTGGTCCACCTCCGTAGCCTCCTCTCCCTGCAGGAAAAACATGGAGATGTTGCGAAAACGCTGCGGAAAAACCATGGAAACTCAAGATTTCACTGAATTTTACATGATGGTTTAAATCAACAATTGTATGATATTAAATGGTTTTGTCTGAGAATATGGAGGAAACCGTCCCCCAAAAAAAACCATGGAAAAATGATCATGTTCCCTATCTAGACTGCCATCTTCAGGCGGTATACCCAATTTTCAGACAAACCAATGCGAACAAAAAAACACAGCAAAGCCTCAGCATTACTTAGCTTCGTTTTTCTGGAAGGGGAACCCATCTTGGAATTTCAGCCCATTCAAGTAATGCTATGGTCGCAAGGTGGCTTGTGATTTGTGAAACTAACCATGATATGGGGATCGTGATGGGGATATATATATATATAATATACATAATTATGTGTATATATATAATGAGATGGGATATGCAACCAAACATATGATATGTTGGATTCTCACAAAATGTATATCATATCAACCAAAACTTAATGCAATGCTTGGAAGAAAAAATAGTTCAACCAGCAAATAACAGGTTTCCTTGGGTTGGTTTTATTGGCAACGTCTACAGAACACTTTGGCTTTAGGCCTGATCCGATAGGATTGAGATGGAAACAGCTAAGACTGGAAACTGATCTTCCCAGCAACTTGGAGGGTTCCATCTTAGTCCCAAAACCAAACAAAAAAACAGGGAATATCATTAATATACCACTATATCCTCAATACATAATTACTATGTATATATGAAGCTATACATATATCCTCAATACATATATCAATATATCAAGCTATGGCTATATCCCTATTTTGTGGTTGAATCAGCGAAACAAAGCAACGTTCCGAACAATGGCAGCTTCAGCCTCTGGTTCCGCAGCCATGGCAAGGGAACTCCGTTCCGACGCAAAGAAACCGTCTGAAGTTGTCTGTTCCAATGACCAGGAATTCGTGAAGACTAGAAAGGACCAAAAAATCACCCAACATCTCTGGTCCCAATCTCTCAAAATCATGGACTTAGGGAGGATGGCCAGGATCATCAGGCTTGAAAGGTTCCCCTGGGATTTTCAACCGGCGTGGAAAAACATCTTCCAGATTCTTCCAGCATCAAGGGGTAAACAAGTTAGAAGTCTCCAGCCACCGGCCAGGTGTTTCCTTCGCGAGCTTTGCTGAGCTTGGTTCGAGAGGTTGAATTGGCCCTTATATTCACAACCTTCTTCAAAGTCTGTAGACTTGACGTTTGCCAAACATCTTTTTTTTTATGTCAGTCCTCTGAAATTGTGTGAATAGCAACATGTTCAGATTCGACCGCTTCTTTCCTTTGATCTAAATTGCCTTGACTCGAAACAGGAAGGGCGAGCTCACCCATTGCTGAAACTCATGCCCCGGTTTTTGTCATGACTAACGGTAGGCTCCACTTTTTAACATATTACATCCGCAAAGCTTTTGTGGGGATCTTCAGGGCTTCAGGGTTTATCTAACGGAGAAAGAAACAAGTGACAAGATAGCAGATTTAGCACGACAAAGAAAATCTTGAAAGATACAGGGCAATATGTTGGGCTGAACAAAAAATCACAGACCGGTCAGACCGCTCAGAAGCACGAAAAGTCCTTCATCTATATCGACTACAAATTCCGGTTCCAACAGTGATTCGAACATTTCCCCTGGATGCAGATGCTGGCTTTAATGGTTTTTGAGGGAAATGGTGCAGGTCCAATGGTTGTACCAGGTCGTGCCTCAAATGTTAGGGATCTAACCATCGGGAAAAAAGGATAAATGGCAAGCCCCCCAGTGAAAGGTTATTTGATTGATGTAAACCCATCAGACTTGGGTTGTTTCATCACTATAAACCCAACAGGCTCAGTGAAATACATCAAGTTAGCAAACTATGGGGAACCACCTTTTGCCACGTCGAACGGAATCGACCAATGCCGACTGATTGTCTGGTGCTTTAGAACCCCGGGAAAATCTTATTCAAGGGATGAATGCAGGCAGACTACGTCCAGTGATACGACCTTTCAAGTGCTGCTTGGCCTTCCCTGGTACCTTGCACATCCTTGCACAATGTCCCCATACAAAACAGCATTGTAATTAATATTATAAATCATGTAATATTAGATGAATGATGTTGGGATATGAACATGTTTAACATTGTTTAACCATCAAAAAACAGGTTTACTAAAATCACATGCCTATACATGGATTTTCCCTCAACACCTGAAAAAATAGATACGTTCAATGGATTGGTTAATGGGAAAATTTACAGGAAACCATGGATTTTCCCATCAAATAGATGGGTTTCCTGTAAATTTTCCCTTAAACCAATCCAGTGATACATCACTAAGGTAGTCGTAGGTACATATTGAGGTCACCATAAACGACCCCGCAGAAGCGCCACTTTTTGGTGACGCCACGTTGCACCTTTAGAGATCCTCTTCGTCGGGGTCCTGCGCGATCGTTTAAGGGAAAATCTCCACCGGAAACCATGAATTTACGAGCAAAAGGTCTGCCATAGCGCTATTATAGAAAAGGTTCATCCTTCGAGTTGTTCAATTTTCCTGACAACATCAACCAGTTTCGGAAGAAAGGTCTAGTAACATCTCTGCAATGTGGATACTGTAGACAACATCTCTGCAATGTGGGTACTGTAGACACGCTATAGACATTTCTACCATAAACACGTCTCGGGCACCGCATCCGAAAAATGGGCGACTTAACCACCGGAATTGACTACACTTTGACCAACCATGGTACACTACAATTGCTGAACATAGACTAAATATTGACTAAACATCAAACAACCATGCATTAAAAATTGAGTATAGAAAAGACCAAGACTTGCTACAGTTATCGCCCTCTTACCAGTTATAGGTCAGTAAGTTACCCCATTTGTGAAATGATCAACCCATGTTTCAACATGTTATAACCATGTATAACTGCATAACTGGTAAAATCCCATCAAATCACCATGAAATCACCATTTAGAACTGGTATTTTCAGGCGTGTTTTTACTGTAGACACACGGAACCCACGAGCTCCAGCAGCCCACTTTCAGCGCCCTGGCCCTCCTGGAGAACATCAGGGTGACACATGGCAAAAAGCTCCAAGTTCCCCAGCAATTTATTGGGATCATGATGTTTTTTTTTGTATATGTTGATCATACATATTCATAAATTGTGATTGATATGGGGATAGAATGAGATATAGTTGGGATAGAATGGAATAAGTCAGTCATCAATGAAAAGCCAATAGCAAACTAGTCTATCTTGTACTGACCTAGGACCTAGGGTGGCACCACGATGGGCATGGGATGGGATGAGTTTCTCATCTTAAGACGTGGATAGAAGGACAAACCCAGCTGATAAAGGCAGCAATCCGCCAGTTTGCCCAAAAAAACCTTAGATATTTACAAGGTGCTACCCCTAGTATTGTTCGAACTTACATCTAACTATGGTTATACCATAAATCCTACTTGGTCGACTTATTAACCAGCTCAGCTAACTATGGGGCACCACGTTTGGCAGCAATTCTACATTGCTGGGTTCTATCTTACCCGTTTTGTCTTGAAAACCAAACACAGCTATTCCCAAGGTTACATAGTCAAGCATTATAACCCCGGTTCACCATCTGGGCAAACTCTCAGACCCTACCTGGTTCCCAAATCTCAAACAGCACCGTTTGGGGATGATTCCTCACATTCGTCCCATCATCATTTCGCTCGTGAGGTTGCCCTTGGCGCCCAGTAATCAACCATATCAGATCTTGTTGGTTGGTAATGTTACATTATTCACAGTGGAGGGGCAAAGGGGGCCGAAACTTGGGTTTCGGCGGTGGCGCTGCGACGCTCTTGGGGGCAGGTGGCGCTGCGACGCTGCGACGCTGCCAGGGNTTTCGGCGGTGGCGCTGCGACGCTCTTGGGGGCAGGTGGCGCTGCGACGCTGCGACGCTGCCAGGGTGCGGTTGACGCCGCGACGCTGCGACGCTGCGATGGGGCCGTGGACGCTGCGACGCTGCAACGCTGCGACGTTGCGACGCTGCGACGCTTCAACGCTTCGACGCTGCGACGCTGCGACGCTGCGGCGCTGCGACGCTGTCGTCCGCCCAGTGAAGCTGGGACGCTGTTGGCGCTGCGACGCTGCCCAGCCGGAGCGATGCTGCGACGCTGTTGGCGCTGCGACGCTGCGACGCTGCCGAGCCAGAGCGACGCTGTGACACTGTCCTTTTCAAGATCAGTTGAAGCTAAAATCCCATTNTGTTGGCGCTGCGACGCTGCGACGCTGCCGAGCCAGAGCGACGCTGTGACACTGTCCTTTTCAAGATCAGTTGAAGCTAAAATCCCATTCAACGTATGGATCAGAGGGGGTGGCGGATTTGGTCCCTTTTGAAGATCAGTTGAAGTTAATATCCCATCCGACGTATTGGTCAGAGGGGGTGGCGGATTTGATCCCTTTTGAAGATCAGTTGAAGTTACTATCCCATCCCACGTCTTGTTCAGAGGGGGTGGCGGGCTTGATCCCTTAGGAACAAACGTTGTGAAGTTAAAAACCTATCCAACGTATTGGCCAGAGGAGGTGGCGCATTTGATTTCTTACGAAGAAAAGTTGTGAAGTTAAAATCCCAGTCAACGTATTGGTCAGANAAAAACCTATCCAACGTATTGGCCAGAGGAGGTGGCGCATTTGATTTCTTACGAAGAAAAGTTGTGAAGTTAAAATCCCAGTCAACGTATTGGTCAGACGGGGCGGCGGATTTGATCCCTTCTCGGCTTCTCGGCTTCTCAGCTTGCCTGGTGGCTTCTCTGCTTCTCGGCTTCTCGGCTTGCCTGGTGGCTTCTCGGCTTCTCGGCTTCGCGGCTTCTCGGCTTGCCTTGTGGCTTCTCGGCTTCTCGGCTTCTCGGCTTCGCGGCTTGTCCGGTGGCTTCTCGGCTTCTCGGCTTCTTGGCTTCTCGGCTTGCGTTGTGGCTTCTCGGCTTCTCGGCTTCTCGGCTTCTCGGCTTGCCTGGTGGCTTCTCGGCTTCTCGGCTTGTCCAGTGGGTTCTCAGCTTCTCGGCTTCTCAGCTTCGCGGCTTCGCGGCTTCTGGGCGCTTTTCTGGGCCCCTTTTACCCGTGCATTGATTATTCATTATTCCTTATTAAATCCTTGTGCTTTCCATGGAACATTTACACCTTCTGGGCACTTAGTTGCTCAAATCCCATTATATATATATATATATCCCTTTTTGTTGGTTAAATCACCATTGTGCTCGTTAAATCACTATTTTCTTGGTTAAAATATGTTAAAATCATCCTGTCCCCAAACTTATGGCCACTGAACCCTGCCATCTTCAGCCCATCTCCCCACGGCAGCGGCGCTCCGGCACTTGGGGCGGTCTGTCGTCGAACTTGGTGCTGCACTCGTCGTGGAGCCACGAAATCATGTCGTCCGGCTCGCGGCTGCCGTGGTAATAGACCTGGATGTCGGTGGTGCCCCCCAAAACGACTTGCTAAGTTGGGGTTTGGGATGGATTTTGTTGGGATTTCATTGTGATTTCGGATTTCATGCGGGTTAACTATGATTTTGTTCGCAAAGTTGGTGAACAGAACTCCACTAATCGTTGATTCGTTGGGTTTATGGATATATTGAACTATAGTTTACTATATGGTAAACATCAACCAGCCACCTTTTCACTGGGCACCCACCACTGGACAGGCGCCCCGACACGTCTCTTCGGCGACTTTCCAGCCGGAAAGAGGATCACCGTGGGGAAACCAGTGATCTGAATCCCTTCCACCTGAGCTGCTGCGAAACACGGGGAAGTCACATAAAAAGAGCTGCTGTCCCAAAGGATGTTCATCCCCCTATATATATAGACCCTATATAGATGGTTCTGGAATGTGGTGCTGACTACTTTATCGTTTTTTTTCTAGCTTAATCATGGAATAAATACAGAAATACATCATGTTATATAGATAGATGGGGTAACTTGAACCAACAAACATGAATAGTTCCTTCGTAACTCCCCGTTCATCAGTTCGATATCTACCGAATCTACCATATACCGCCATATAGCCAACAAACCAAGTTATATTGTCATAATATGTTATAGTTATATGAGCTATGTTATAATGTATACCAAACTTACCTATCTAAGCATGTATTAATCATAGATATCCTCCACAAATATAGGAATTCTTCAGCAACCAAAGCCTGGGACAGCACCTCGTTTCTGGTGGCATCGATCTTGGCGATCTTCAAGGACTTCACGTGTCTCAATCGCCTCATAGCGACGACGGCGGAGTTCCAGGGGGGCGTTGAGGGGGAGACCCAAACGTGTTGTTAGGTGAATTGGTTTATAGACCATAGATACACTAATCAGTTCCATATTATATAGATGAACTATAGATAGATATAGATAGATAAACTATAGATAGATATAGATAGATAAACTATAGATATAGATAGATAAACTATAGATAGATAAACTATGATAAACTATAGATGTCGGTTGTAATCAACCACAGTAGCCATCATGGTGACCTTCCAAGCTAACTCTGGATGGTAGATATGAATCTACCATCTCATCCTCGGTTTATACCCCAAAGAAATGGCAAGAGTAGAAAACATGATCGAAACAAAACACAAATTTATTGGCTACAAACGGAGGGTGAAATGGTTTAGTTTGTTAACATATGTTAAAATAATGTTGATCCCGGAGAATGGGAGATAATGTCACATAATTTGATATACTCACCAGATCTCACCAGCAGATTTCACATCTCACCCTCAGCATCCCAAAGCCTGGAAGTTCCCGGAATGGGGTACTCCCTGGCTTTCAAATTAATTAGATTGCCTTTTTTTGTATGGTAGCTTGCGGTCCCTCAATTCTTAGGAAACGAGCTTCATGTTTGCGATACCACCAATCAGATTTCACCAGAAGATGTCTCACCATCCCACACTTTGCGGACAGCGTTTTCTCAGTCCCAGACTTTGCGAGCTGCTTGTACTGCGGCTCGAATTTTCGACAATGGCCGCACCTGGCCGGGTGAATATCACGGTAAAACCTCCACATAGCTTGGATCGGTGGGGTTTCCCTGAGAATGGGCCTACCCCAATCATTTCAATCTTGGATGGGACATGGGATTAGTTGACTGGTTAATCAGAAGGTATAACCCACAATATACAAGCTATATCCCGGCTAGGAACCAGTTAACGAGTCCAGCAACCCATACAAGTATGGCATTTTTTCTATGAACATGGTAATCAAATGTGGCTGGCTGGAAAATCCCCGAACTAGCCATGGAAGTTTCTAGCTGGGAAAACCATCTATGGTGATTGGGAGAGCTTTCCATTGCCATTACCGGAGGGTATCATGAACCATGGGATTTAGGGAGGTAGCATGTTCAGAGAAAAACTTCCATGTGCACATTTCGGAACGTACTCCACTCCGCATCACTAGCTCCAGTAAAACATTTATAAAGTTTATTCATCCAGGCATACTGGTGGGTCAAACTATGCAATTCCCGAAAAACAAAAAATTACCTGGTGGATAAATAACCCTCATAAAAGCTCATCATCCATCATTTCATCATTTCTTAATGACATCCCCCGTGTTGTTTGATGTTTCAATCAGTGACATCCCCTAAACATCAAGGGAAGAACTCCCCATTAAATCACCACCGGTGGATCTTGATGCATGAACTAAAGTTGAGGCCATCACCAAGGAGCAAAGAAATCCACCAGAACATCCTGCGGCATCCAGAGGTTGCATTTCCACCTTGTGGAATCTAAGGAATTCAAGAAAAAAACATGGGGATTCATTTTTTTCTTGGAGACCTCAACTTCTAGTTCAGGGCTTGGGGTTCAAGAAAAGTGTCTGGCAAAATTTCCTGGTTCCCTGATTCAAGCTATGAGAAAAGACGCAGGGGCTGGCCTTCAACGGAATTTCAGATCTCTCCCGGCAGCCAGACAAACGACTGAACCGGTCAAAATGATGTTGAGTAGCCCATGCGTATCAGCTATTTCTGTCTGCCGCAAGAACCATGAGCATCAAAGATTTCAAAAATTCATAGATTCTGTCCTCATCCTCGTTTTCAATGGCTGCAGTGAAAGTGGTTCCGACCAAGGAAAGCACAGCGCCAATTTTCAGGTCCTGGCTACCGCGCTTTTGGAGTCATAACCCAAAATGGAAAAGCGTCATGATTTGGGGTTTGATTGCATCATCAAATTGTTATTTTATGTTATTTTTTTTAAAATTGTGCAGGTAAAATCCAAATATATCCAAATGTTTCTTGCCTGGTCCGCCTCGCCATTTCCAACTTTCTGCTGCATGAAGACAGGTTTTTGACGGCCATCACATGTTCTACAACCTCTGATACTCAGCCCGTTGGCAATGGAAAAAGGCTGAACATGCAACATGGTGAGATGATTGACCCATATCAAATAACTCCCACAACTGGCGAAGATTGAATCATGCATGTTCAAAACAAAATGGTGGGATCCATACAAAGTGATCAACCATCCAATTTTCATGACAATGAAGGAGGCGGAATTCAACAAGATGTAACATGTTTTATAGTGAGATGTTAACTATAGAGTTTCCAAAACTTGAAGAAAATCGGCATATATTTGGACAGAGTGGCTGTTTCTCATAAATTGTGGTACCCCAAACCATTGGTTTCTCCACTCCAAATGACCAAGAATAACTTGCATGATAACTTTGGGTCCTGCACGACTTAGGACATCCTGATTGTGCATGGATGTGCATGTAAGTCTCGTCCCAGGATTTCCTAGATTGCTGAATCATCAGATTTCACCAAACACTTTCAACCTTTCCTGGTCAAATAACATTGTTAGTTGGTTAAATCCCCCAACATCCAATGTATGTGCCATTCCATGTTGTGTTCGAGATGTTCCCAGCCGACTGATGACAATGGAGTCTGTGATACAAACTTGGATTTAACCACCAACTTGCCAATATGATGATCAAATCCCATTGAATCGCATTAAATGTGATTTGCCATTGATTTACTTCCCAACCATTAGCCTCCTGTAAACTAACACATGATGTGGAAAACCGACCATTTCTAGATCGGTTCCTTGGGAAACCATGGGTTATCCAGTTATCCATGGTTTTCCACATCTACGCCGCGTTTACCCCAGGGAACTCATCCATTTCCATGACAGCGGTGCATGTAGATGCGACTTTCTCGGCCTCTGGAGACGGTTCTGGCTCACTCTTCATCCAGGGTTTCAGCCTGATCGGATCGTCTGGCAGGATGGACAATTGAGGCTTTTTGAATGGGGGAAACTGATGTTTTTTTGTGTAAACCATAGGCTATTTGGAGAAATATAGCCTATTTTACGATAAACGCATCTGATTGCTCCAGCAAATTCAATAGAGTGCTTTTAACCGTTTTTGGAGATTATATATAGGTATTTTGAGGATCAAGGAACATCTTGATATGTTTTATCCCATGTCTGCTATATAACTTCAAGTGGTAGAACTGTATAACTGCCAGCCACCCTAGATCTGCCTCATGCTTGATCAAATCACTCCTCTGCGTTCTTTGATGGCCACGAGATGAGGTAAAACCAGCCTTTTTGGCCATACCAAAATATAATGTTGTTGCCCATTGTATCCCCATGATTGTGGTTGGCTTTAGTGTTCCATAAGAACCCTATTCTTTCCCCATGTTGGTAGCTTTGATCTGTTTTGGTTCACAGTATTTGTGTTGCTTACACTCCTCCAAATTCACATGGACCCTGCCATTATTGGGTGGATGATGGTGGATGGCAAAAAACAATCCACTAAAACTTGCCAATTCTCAATTCTATGTGAATCTGGTGGAGGATAAGCCCTCAAGACCCCTGGAAAAGGTCTATATATAACAAGGTCAATATAAATCCTCCATCTTATCCATCTTAGACCCCTGGAAAAGGGCTCATCTTCGCCACCGAAGTCCGTCGACCTCTTATTCTCGTAGTCGGACACAAAGTTCACCATCTTCTCCGCAGTCACGCCTGGGCAGCAAAGTGGGGCCCCCAACCAATGGCGGCGGAGCTTGCTGAAATATGTAACTATAGAACTGACGGGAAGTACCTGGCTGGAAGTAGCTATAGGAAACACTGATAGATGAAACACTGATAGATGTGGTATGTGTTTAACCAATTTATGACTTCCAGGGTCCACCATGACTGGGGGTTCGAATGAATCAGGTTGCGAGAGAAGCGGGAAGACACGTTGAACATTGAACAAGTGTTATCACAACTCTGGGCAAATTATCAAATAAGATCATTGTAATTGTTCACGGTGATCAGAAACAATGATCTATGGTGATTGTTCCCAATGTTTGTTGAAATTGAAGACCAAGACAAAGCAACCAAAATAGTGGAACTTCTGGTGGACAATGAATATGATAAAATCTATCTTTTGACTACCATCTAGTATTTTAACATTTCTATGCAAAATCCCCATCCTGAATTGGTAAAATCATCTATAAATTGGCCATTTTCTGCGTAATGAATTACCAGAGGGTATATTTGACATTGAGCACCAGGTCAGCACCTTCCATTGGAAGGCGATACTTCTTGGGCATGTGGTAGTGCCCCTCCGACACTTCGTAACTTGGCACCTGCGTTGCAAAGGGTGCCGAATCAAAGAATCTCAGAAAAATGACACCTAGCAATGGAACTACTGTGTGTGTATCATATACATGATAGACAATAGATATATCATATAAAGTGTGGAATCAAATCAATGTATTGCAGTACATATGATAGATAGATAAGAGCGCTTGTATGATGCCTATATGGAACATTGAAATAACAATCTATCTAATGATCTAGTCAATGTTTAAGATAAAACAAATCCACCATGTATAAAGATTTTGCCCGATTGAAATAAACATGTTTCCCATTGGCAGGTAAACTTAAGAGATGTTAGATATCCTGCTGGCACATGTCATGTACAGGCCTGGAATGTGGATGACCACAACTCCACCTCCTGCAACCCTGCTTGGTGAACGGCGTTCATCTTTTGATTTCTGCTGAATGACCGGCTATCTGTAAATGGCTAATCTATTGCCACTCTTAGGTACTGTACCCAGAAACAAGTGCATCTGTTAGAGCACATCAAACATAGAGCTGTGATAATCCTCCCTTACATCGGCCAACATAACCTACAGGCACATTCAATCAACCCTACATTACCCCTGCCAAATCACCATACAATCCAATCAAAATGCCATATATCATAACTAATTAATCCCAATCACAATCCCCAGATCTCTCCATTTTATTTTTTGCCACCATAGAGATTTCAAAACCCAACCCCAAAATATCAATGCATTGCTGGTAAGGGAAAATTGGAACCCGAACTCCCGAACTATTTCATGGAAAAATCCATGGAAAATCCATGGAGGGTTTTCCCTTACCCTCTGGTAAACTAAGAGTTTGCGAACTTGAAAATGGCCTAGTCGAAAGTTCGTGGATTTTCCCATGAAAAATGGTGGATTTTTCCATTGTTATGTCTGTTTATCTGCTATATCAATCATGAAAAATGGTGGATTTCCCACTTAAAATGGTGTAAACCAATCCATCCCTCGATTCCTGGCACCTCAATCAGTGTCAACGTTGGTGGAACCATCTCCCCCGCTGCTTGGACTAAACGCTGCTCCACCAGGCTCGACGTGCCCTGGGAGCCCATGGGAATCGTGTCCAAACAAAAGGACAATCCATGGCCCAAAACAGTTTGTTTTGACTTTAGATAGTCTAGAATTTAGTGTTAGAGTGCAATAAGTAGATTTTTGACGTTATATTAGTTATCTATCTATACATATTTATCTATCTACGCTGCATATATATATATATATATAATTATATATATATATATAATTTATATAATATGTATATATTGAGAGTTTAATCCTTCCGATTGCAGCATCAGAGTAAAAAGATGGACACCATGACCCAAGTAGATTATGACTCACTTCAGATTACTTATAACCTTTGATTCCTTCTAAAGGTGGCGTTCCCTTGGTCCGATGACCAGGTCCATGTTTTTCCACCAGGGCTGTGGCAGAAATGCAGGCGTGTACTCGACCGCGCAGCTTTTTGGCTGCCTGGAGGTCTAGGAGTTCCAGCGGTGGCAACGCCAGTTGGATCCGAGTGCCATGGGACAGAATGCAAAGTACCCTCTGGTAAACTAACAGTTTGCTATTGAAAATGGCCATTTATAGTTGATTTTCCCATGAAAAATGGTGGTTTTCCATAGCTATGTTAGTTTACTGGAGGGTAACATGGTCATTTTTTTCAAAGATGAAACAACTTGTTTGATCCATTTCACTTTCTATACTTCACATTGTTTCACGTGTTAGATTGAAGCCAACTTCTTGAGTTTTCTCCAATTATTCTACAGTAGGTATTTCTCTTCTAAGTATGAAACCAAATTGAACCAACCTACTTGGGTGATAGTCCGAGTTTGGTCTCTCCACAAATAGGACATGATAAACTTTGATCATCAGCCCACTCATTTACGGTGTATCTCCCATATGCAACAATAGAGTCTAGACTCATGAAACAACATCCCATATATATTAGTGTATTCTGATCCTATAATCAATTTTATCCCCATGAAACTGCAATTAGTACAAGCCACCAGCTGACCTCGTTATATATATATATAACATACATATACTATATTATATATACACCATTACATATATCATATACATCCCACTATGCCCCAGCCATTCCAAGGGCTCCGAATGACCTTGCCTCTCTGAAAACCTTCTCCTCCGCACTGTCTGAGTTCTCCGTGATCAGCACCAACGCCTGAGGGCCCCATTTCTGGAGATCTCTGCATGCGACTTAACATGACGTAACTTTAATCATCAAAATCGTGGTTTAACATGGTTGAATCATATTGAACTGGGATATAACCTATGTTGCCAAAAAGCATCCACAAAGCATCCTAATATATCCTAATTCAAGCGGGACGCTTTGGAGATTGAAATGATGTTAAATGACGTAAATGTCACACATAGTGCAACAATAAAAACAGGTGCGGCTCTAGTCTTCAATCGCGAATTGAACACAATTCGTCCAGCCAAAGGTTGGATCCCAATAGACAATTGATCTCAAGGCTAAAGTGGAAGCATTCCCTATTTATACTGTACACGCATCGGGATTAAACTGACAGTGAAAATTGGGAAATTTCTCGGGGTAGTGGCATCTAATCCTGCCAAATAAACTACCGCAATCGGTGCAGCACTTTTGAAATGTGAAGGAAAGAGCATACGCTTGACTGTTTCCACCTCCTGAAATACAGTGCCAGAATCTTGAATAGAAAGCCTTAGTATTGGTGGGGGTCATTCTCGCTTGCTATCTTGCTTCACACATCCCAAGAACAGTAAGATCTGATGGCTCTAAAACTGTTGGTGAAGTACTGATCAACAACATGTGTTTTTGCTGCTTACAGCCTCAATTGTGCTAGTTCTATGTTAGTCCTATTCCCATACTGTTTGCTGGTGAAAGCTTCATCTTTAGAGTGTTAGTTCGCTCATGTACTGTGGATCACATCCCCAGCACCAATTGGAGCTGGGCTGTCGGCACCGGCACGCTGTCGGCTTGCGGCTGGAAAATCTTCTCCATGGCGTCTTGGTCCATCCCTCAGCAGGGCTTGTGCTGCAAGTCTGCGGTTATCTAAGGGATTTCAAGGGATTTATCGGGATTCAACTAATAACTGGATATAATGGGATATACTGGAATGCTATCTGGTAATCAAGCAGAGCTAGAGGAAATGGCCATTCAGTTGGATGATTTACTTCTCAAAAATGGTGATTGTTCATTGCCATGACCGCAAGTTGCCGTCAGGGTTCCGTAAGACATGTACTTGCTGGGCTGATCATGCAGCCATCTCAAATTCATGATGGAAGTCAATCGCGACACACACATGCTTAATGAGGGATGGACAGTCAGGTCGCCAGGATGAAATCGTTGGACTACCTGGCTCTTCAGCCAGGTAGATGACCACAGGTGTCCGACCACAGGTGTCCGCACGCATGATGCTGGGCGTCTTCCTTCCATTGATCCACCTGGATGAAGTGCTAAGGGTAAAAACTAGCGATCCTTCGTTTCTCAATCAAGATGCAGTTTGGTCTCAGAATGATTCGACTACTGTTTACCGTCTTTTTTTTCGGGGTGGTGGAGGGTATATGAATAATATGGTATATGATATTTGTAAATAACGTGGTATATATGTAATATGTAAACTCTCAAAAATCGACCTTGGCCAATGGTCCGGAAATGAATGATATAAAATGATATGAACCACCCCCAACTGGAGGTATACTATTGGGTTTAGGGGTTGCTGAAAAGGGGGGGGACCCAGGCTATCATCCAACATGAAAACCAATGCATCAAGGAGTGGCCCATGCCATTTACTGGTAGAGATTCCAGCTACATGGAAAACGCTGTTTGTTTGGGAAGCAGTCCATTTACAACTGATTGCTTGAGGCTACAAGGTTCCAAACACAGAATCATGACGTGAAATGCATTTTTAGCCTACAAACATTCATCAATTCTACGGTGAGCTAAGGATGAAAGAAGTAGGTTGAGATGATTGCAGCTTTTGTGACGGGGATGGGCACTCTCAATTCAGTCTATATATACCAAAAGAATCGTGAGATCCAGCAGGCAAAATCGTCCTTCCTTGCCATTCATGCCTCAAATTTCATACGTTTTGTGGTGCAGAAATCTGCAAAATCTACATTGGCTGTGGCCTCCCCTGAAGTTTAGATGGCTCCATGCGGGCTCCATCTCCAAGTCTCGCACTTGTCCAAGACGTGGAAACTCTGGAGATCCCCATCAAAGACGGCGTAGCGCTCGTCATAGGGGAAGAACCTCAGTGATGAAAACATTTGGCCACTTCGAATTTCGAGATGGTTTCCGGGAAAATGTAATCTGTCCACTGAAATAGTCGCTTTGCAGGTTTTACCAGGAAAAATGACAGATGTCGACTTCAAAAACGTGACTTTCGCGAAGGGCATGAACGGTGAATGCCTGCTGCCTATGTCTCAGACCCTTCAACTGGGTGAACTCCAGGCCTGCCCTCATGCGATACTGAGTTGCCAACATGACCACGGAAGGAATTGGAAAAGTGGGGTGCTCCTGGACGTGAGCACGGGTCGATCATGAACATGGAAAGAACCTTGTATATGTGTTTTTTTTTCTGTTTTTCTTTCACTTGGTGAATTATTGGACCTGTTTTGGGATCCAGGGATACCATTGATGGTGGTGCTTGACACACCAAACTCAGACTCAGAGACGTCAAAAATTATGAGTCTCTCTGTTGACAAGCAAACAATTTGGGTTGACCAAACACCAATCACAATGACAAATTCTGCAGTTGTTTCTTTCAGTCTTTCCTTTGCTCAAGATATGCCCTTGTTACTTGGTTCCAACCAATGTTATTATAAATACGAGAAACATAAACATCATGTTTTTCCAGGTTTACCAACAACATAAAACTATCCAGTTTAGGTCCACGACTTTCATTGATTGACTGTATAGGTACTATGGTTCCCCACATTTACCAGGCACCCGCCTCCAACATGAATAGGTCCAATGCAGTATATACCATAGTTTTGTTTGGAGGTATTACTAGGGTGAAGGGATTGTCGAAAACTCAAATATAGCATATATCATCATATATCTAATCCCAACAAAAAGTATATATTGAATATAACATATGTTTCCTTTTTTCAAATATATATATATATAATATTTAATACATATAATATATATAATTATAATATATATATATATGTATGTTTCGCCAACACCGGCCAAAACGCTGGGCTCCTTTTCCACCTTCTTCTCATCGTCGCAGCATTTGATCTGCACTAGCTGAGCCCAGCCTGTGGACCTCGAGGGTCTACGTGCGCAGTGGGATGATCCAATCGATTTGACCATCCAAAAATGGTGGTACATAGGGGATACGATGGGAATATACTGGAGAGAATCTGGATAACTAGATCGCCAACTTGGTTGAAATATCATGAAATATCTATAGATATATCTGAGGCCTATTTGAAGGAGATAAAATCTATAGTTAGATGGGGGTATAAACCAACTTTGAATTGGGGGGACGCCTTTATAGTCTGAATATGGCGCTGGCCGGTCGCCCTGCGTAAAAGGGTTTGTGTGTAAAAGTGCCTGTGCGTAAAAGGTTTTGTGTGTAAAGGTGTCTCTGTGTAAAGGTGTTTGTGTGTGTGTAAAAGCGTTTGTGTGCAAAAGTGTCTGTGTGTGTGAAAAAGAGCGTGTGTCTGTGTGTACAAGGCGTTTGTTTGTAAAAACGTTTCTGTGTAAAAGGGTTTGTGTAAAAACGTTTGTGTGTAAAAGCACTGTGTGTAAAAGGGTTTGCGTGTAAAAGCGTCCGTGTGTAAAAGGGCTTGTGTGTAAAAGTGTCTCTGTGTAAAGGTGTTTGCGGGTACAAGCATGTGTGTGTGTGTAAAAGCGTGTGTGTGTGTGTGTGTGTGTCTGTGTGTGTGTGTGTGTAAAAGCGTTTCTGTGTAAAAGCTTCTGTGTTAAAGGTGCTGTAAAAGCGCGTGTGCGAAAAAATCTGTGTACCAGATCTGGTCGTGCCGGGATGTAAGCAATCACAGCATCAACAGCATCAACCGTCCTTCTTAACACCGAACCTGTTGCAGCCGCGGTAATGCTTCCAGGAGAGAAGCCAGCCTTCGAGCGAAACGAAGAGGAAAGGAGAAAGGAAGCGATCCAGCGCAAAAGGAAAACGAGGAGATGACAATCTTGCAAAGATTCTGGCTCCACGAAAAAGGTTGCAAGAGTAGAGCCAGAAAGTGCCCAACGGACGTTGAACTTGATCTGCGCGCTTGGATCCTGGTTAACCAGGCAACACTCTTGGGCATTGGCCAAATCCAACAAGGCATGTCGCCTTTGCTTCGGAGCGAAACAAGTGTAAGAGCCACCGGAAACAGGAACCCCGAGCCCGAAATACAGAGTGATAGATTGCAGCCCCAAGCATGCCCCGGCACAAACACCGACATAGGGTAGCAGCTGGCCCAAAGCTGATCCCTCGGCAGCGGTTGCCTGCATGGGACGGAGATTTTGAGGCAAGCCCTGCGAATGGAACGATGCGAAGCTGTTCAGGGGCAAATCCTTTGCCAAGTTCTTGCAGTTCCATTGGAACAGCAACGCCCCGTCTGGAGCCAAAAGGAAGCAGAGCTGGCCTTGCTGCTGCTTGACAAACGAAGGTGAGCGTTTGGTCGAAATTGAAATCAAGGGTCAAAAGCGCAGCCCAGGCGCATAAACACAATCCTTTGTCTCCCCGTCCGTAGTGAAAATGGATTTGCAATGACCCTTGTCGAAACGCAGTTTCGCGCCAAAGACTGTTTCTCGACATGCAGTATTTCCCCTACAGTTATCATCAAGCCGCAGTGGTCATTTCAGCTGCCTAACCATGTCAAACCCATCATGTGGTTTGACCAAAAATAGGCTTACAGGTAACCCAAAACCAACTCCAGCTAATTAATCATCATTTTCACCATCAACAGCCACCCGTTTCTGGCAAAAAAAACATATTAAAAAAACATAAGAATTACAAGTGGTCCCTTACAGGTTTGTGCAAAGGGTACACCATAGGTCGAACAAACCTATCTACATGGTTGGCGCCATTTGCCCACAACATCACACATCTGACTGAATTACATAAAATCATTCACAAAGCTGATATAAAGCCGGTTGGTGGTTTCAACACCCCTGATATATGCTCGTCAATGGGGATCATCAAAAATAGGATGGACAACCAAATCACCAACCTCATTGCTTATATCCCCATTTTACATGGCTAAATCATATCCCATGAACATATCCCACATCAATACAGTATCCCATATTTGGGGATGATTTCCCCAACTCCAATTCCCATCATCGGTGACGCTGGGCTTCCGCACTTGTCAGTTCGTTTCACCGTCATGGTTTGGCCTGCCGCTCTAAGATGGGCCATGGGGCTGGTGAACTTCTGCGGAAGTGGCTTATAATATGCATTGTATACCCAGTTGTGTTTTGGGGATGCCAGCCATTTACTACTTAGTTTGCTGACCATCTGGCAAACTATGCCAAAATTACCAAGAATTGGCATGGCCAAATCCTCCAGCATTTTCTCATTCCAAAACCTGACACCAATTTGGGAATCGCCAGGCCCCGCACCTTTCACGGCCACTTCGAACTTGTCCGTCCACTCAGGGCGCTGGGGATTCCTGGGCATCAACTCAGTGGAGTTGGTGATATTCTTTGTCAACACTATGATAAATGGAGCATGCTATTTTGATTCAACTACACTATAGAGGATAATATATCATCCCAGAATGGTATCTATGATTTAATTCTGGGATGTATAATTTACTACTGTAGATATACATCCCAGAATTGGTTAGAACATGTTAAAGCGAGTGCCTGTGCCCCGGGACACCGCCCCAGCGCAAAGCTCCTGGGAGCATCTTCGCAGCGCAAATCGGCCCTAGGCAGATCCACCTGGTCGCAGCTCCCAATGGTGCGCTTAAACTGACTTGTAGACATTTATGTGCTAATGGATTTTCTCATTTATATGTACTTATCTTATAGAAAAGGTGAAAACACTGGAAACCGTGCATCTATATATAGTTTGGCTCCCAAGAAATATCACATACAATACATGTATAGCACACGCGCAAATAGTTGTTGGAAAGGTACGGAAACCTGGAAAGCTTTGGAGAACAAATTTCTCAAATTTACTTGGGTTTGACCGGTTTTGTTGCTCATGGTTGCTGATATTTTTGGGGGCCTGAATGGCTAGATACACCCACTTAACAGTATCCCTGATAGTACCACTACTAACACTACGTAACATTAGTCTCATTTATATGTTTAAAGTAGATTTTTCTGTGGTAAATCCATACTCCTGCAAAACCATCACCATGTTTGTTGGTTTTATAGCCCCATAGTGATTCTTAAGATCCCTTTGATGGTTCAAACCCCCATCTTTAATGGTATCACATGTTTTGATGCTGAAATCAGGATAATTAAGTCCCCATTTCTGATGGTTTAACAAAGTTCGACATCGGTTGATCCCAATTTTGAGTTTGGTGAACCTCCATCCTCTGCATCCTCTCACCATCCCGCCTCCTTCGTGTTGGAGTTGCTAGTGCCCACCGTGATTGTTTCACAGAGCAGCCGCGCATGCCTGGGGTAAGAAACGTGGTGCTTGAGGTCGTGAACCCCTACTAAAGATTTAAGCACGAAAAACAAGTTTGTAGTTGATTCTTGATGATTCAACTAGGCTCACCATGGTCTATGGTAGATATATTGACAAGGGGCTAAAAATAGACCGAGAAGCTTACGGGGATTTTGGTTGATGAACCAACCAGGGTTGGTAGATGGGGTAGATGGTGTTCCACACCAGGATCATAAAGTGTGGGATTAGTGACTCTGGATTTTGACTGATCCGTAAAATCCGAGGCCTTAAAAGAAATACAAAAACTCCCTCACAAATGGAGGATAGAATGTGATGTAATGGCAAAATAGTGGTGATACAGAGAAAACAACATGGGATTACAACAAACAATTGGAAACCCATTGGACAATCCCCACAGTAATGGTTGGTGTTCATAGTGGATTCTTAGTTTGTGGATTATGATACTCACCAACCGATATATGCAAAGGGTAGTATAACCCCCCAAAATCATCAACCACCTGGAGGTTTTGGAAATGCCCACATGATACTAAATACATTGCAGCCCATTGGTGAATCTCAATTGTATGCGTTGGCACTACAGGCTACAGTACGTCCTCTTGACGTTCGTTGACCTCACACCTGATGATAGCTCAATGGTGTACAAATCGGGCATGTTGTCATAACTAGTCATCACTATTGGGGTTACTTACCAGTTAGATTTGGCCATAAACCCAGCTGACCCAGTATAAGTCGCAAGGACTAGACTTAAGGCTATCATAAATCGGGGTGTACTTTTGACTACACCCTTCCATTTCAAAGGTAGCCTCTACCGTTTATTTTACTATGGCGAATCTTAGATCGTCTGCAAAACAAATATATTGTTGGTTCGGTAAATGACAAATATATATTAACTATTACTTTGCGACTAACATGACAACGAGCAATTAAAACAATATTTATGTATATCTATTTGTATAACTTTACAGCCAAACATGCTCGTTGATCATGAAAAGCTAAGAAACCCAGAGCTTATTTCGTTTTCAAAGCTGGATACTTTACAACTTCCTTCATTTGCTGATACTTGACCCATATGGCTCACCCCAGGAATCATGAGTGGGTTGTAAAACCAGCTATTCTTGGACATTGCCCCTACTTCTCCTGCATAATGGGATGAACATGATGCCACTTACGATTCGGCAAGCCACCTTGTATTTCTGGATATCGACATCTTCGCTCAAATTCCAAGTCTATCCCCAATTATGTAAACCAATATCGTCCTTTTTTGAGGAAAAAGAGGGGCCGGTTTGGCATATTATTCATTGCATCTATATGGCTGGTTTTCATCAGGGAACCTATTCATTCATCAACCAACCAGCAGAATTTCAGGACTTCTATGAGTGCAAGTCACACGAAATATCCTCACTACTACTCCCTTGATATCGCATCAAATCCCTTGTGAAAATCTTTGAAGACCACCATTCTTGAAGGATTGAGACCTTTTTGTTTACATCCTAGTGATTTAAACCATTTATATCCATATATTTATACTATATTTGATCCCATGAACTATCCTCATCATTCCCTTAAGATCATGTTAAATCACAATTTTGTGCCTAAGATCATGTTAAATCAAAAAAGACATGGCGGAATCCCCATCCAAAAAGATCCCAAGCTTTACCCGGTCACCCCAGGGGGCCTGCTGAGATGATCCCCGATCTCTTTGGCGATGCCTTCGCCTCGGGCCTGCGTCAGCGAGGCTTGGGAGGACGGCCATGAAACAGATGTGGTATAGAAATGTATGAGCTAATATAGATGGGGTTATAGATATTATATAATATAATGATATATATATATATATACATGTGTTTGTGGATGTGGATGTGGATGTGGATGTGGTTGTGGTTGTGGTTGTTGTTTTCGTTGTGCCTTCTTGTTGTTGCTGTTGCTATCTTGTTGCTGTCTTGTTGCTATCTAATTGCTATCTTGTTGCTATTTTCTAGCTATCTTGTTTCTATCATGTTGCTATCGTGTTGCTATCTTGTTGCTATCTTGTTGCTATCTTGGCGATATCTTTTTGCTATCTTGTTGCTATCATGTTGCTATCTTGTTGCTATCTTGTTGCTATCTTGTTGCTATCTTGTTGCTATCTTGTTGCTATCTTGTTGCTATCTTGTTGCTATCTTGTTGCTATCATGTTGCTATCATGTTGCTATCTTGTCGCTATCTTGTTGCTATCTTGCTGCTATATTGTTGTTATCTTGTTGCTATATGTTTGCTATCTTGCTGCTGGTTGTCGTGTTTTTCCGTGTTTCTTCTGTGTTTTTCCCTTATGGGGTTCAATAAGCCTAGTTTTTGGCAAAGGAGGACCGATGTAGCCTCTGGGAATTTCTCAGTTTGCCATGGAACATGGCCATGGAAAACTAGACTCCCAGGTTGGCAACGGACACGGAGTTCCTGGATCAATATCCCTACTTGATCTGGCTGAAGCAAAACAAGTCGGATATGGTCATCATTACCATCTGGTAGTTCAAGAGTTTGCTCTGGAAACCATGGCCCATATTTCGTTCGATAGATTAGAATAATGAGAAGCCAAACTTATCAAATATCATCAAATATCGTTGTGACATACCCCATATCATGGTGATTTAACTTGTTCTACCCTGTAATTTAACATAGCTATTGAACATGGGCATTTGGTTCGTGGATTTTGCCATCAAAAATGGTGATTTTCCATCGCAAACTGTGATGCTTCCGACCGCAAGTCCAAAAGGGCGCCTCAGCGAAGAGGATGTCATCGTAATGGGTTGAAGCCTCGCAAGGACGTCGTCCCGAAACTCTGTGGCTGGGATGCTGATGGAAATTGGGCCCGACGACACGGATCTAGGGGTCTTGCAATCATTGGATGGGCCTAAGGGAAGCCATCAACAAGAAAAACATGTTTTTCTTTTTACGGCGGAGTTTCCCGCAGATATTCCCTTCAGCTAATTCTGGGATGAACCTCCTGAGCTGACGCCAACACCCCTAGTGATCACAAGGTCCTGTTTCTAACTGGTGAAACTCATCATCATATAGCCATATAGCAAAATTATGTCCAAGCATACTTGCCACATAAAGGGGTCCCCAGGAAAATTGAAACATCTCCAAAATGTAAAAACCAAAAAAACATGTTTCCTCCATAGTTTCCGGCGTATCCAACTCTTAAACAACTATCTGTGGGTTGACACTTACTGTGTGATCATCATGTTACAGAGACAACAAGCCCATCCGGTTGTACAAGTTGCCGTCAGTTTTGACTGGATCAATATAATACCAAAAACACAAATAAACATACAACCACTCACCACAGTTGGCAAAGATATTCACAAGCCTTGAGCAAAGAATATTAAATCATATATAATATACATGAATTCAACCAACCCTTGAATGATAAAACCAATTATATCGCATACAACACGTGAAACCCCGCCAACACGTCCAACTCTAGGTGCTGCGCCTTTCCAAAGGCTCCAGAGTTAAAACCTCTGCGGGAGCGTCCCATGGGTGGAGGTCAAAGCAAGGGCTTCCCGACGGGCCTTGAAACCCCATTTTGTATGGTTGACTCGATGCATGGTAAGTCCCCAGCTTCTTTTGAATCTGCATGTCTTGTTGGCCAAAGATTTCTTTTCCTTGGTTGAATCACCTAATCTAGATAAGCTATACTCATTCACAAACCTGAAACAAGGTCATTTGGGATAGTCACCCGCATCCAATTCACGTCATTCCGACATCGCAGTGAGGTTGCCAATATTAGTTTATTCAAAGATATTGATACCGCGTTTACATTATATACCCATTGATATTGCATGAAATATCTAGTTGTACCCTCCGGTGTCATCAAACCTGGCAATGGGGAAATCCCCGCACTAAATGGAGGTTTCACTCGACACATCAACTATAGATGAGTGACTTTCAATTGCTATATGTTTGATTACCACAAGGTATCCGCATTCTGAAACCCCAGCCCACATAGAATGTTTCAACCAAATGTTTCAACCACCACATCTATTTCGCGCCTTCGGGAAAAAGGCCCACAACAGCCAGGTCGTTGTCGTGCAAGTAGGTCTCAGCGTCCTATGGTAGAGCGGCTGGGCAGCGCAACCATGGATGCTCCATGGAATTATAGAAAAACATGATGGGAACATCATGGCAACATCATGGATTATAATAAGTATATGACCTGTATAATTACAATGTATTTATATATATATATATACTCGACTCGATATGATGTATGGTTTCACAGCCAATGAATAATTGGACCATTGAAATGATAGGAATATGATCCCTTCGGATTATTCAGTATCAAAAATCATTAAAAATCCGATATTTTTTGGTGAATGGACATGTTGATTATAATATAGGCTATATAGGTTTATGATCTGGAACAAAAAATCCAACTTGATACGTATGGTCTTCACGCCAATACATCCAATACACAACTGAACCATGTTGGGGCCTGGAGCATGTGGGGTTGGGCTGAGTCAGTCGTATGTTCTTCTTTGAACTATGCTAAAAACAGAAGGAACATCTGGGTTTTAGAGTGAGAATTCCGGAACCAATCAGGAGCCAACTGTGTCATCAATCGAAAAGTTTCGGATCTGCTTGCAGCCTTGGTTGGGGGTAATCACACTACAGAAAGCAAAACACTGGTCACATGAATAACCATAGTTAATCTTCAAAAACTCCTGTCAATGCCCCCTTGCAAACCGACCCAAATCTGGCGACCCCGGTAGCATTTTCATCAACTTTCCGGACTGAAAGACCCAGTCCGATGGTAGATGTTCTGCTTTGAGATCGTTAAGTCTCGCATAATGCAACACAAATATGGATACAGTCATATAATGTCATTTATGCACGGTAAGTCCAAACCAAAACAAACTGCGATCGTTTAAGACAAAGAATGCTCTTGACGGAAAAACATGTTGCTTGTTACATATGTTCACCCTTCCCTAGTTTAATTCATATTTTGACCTGATCTTGCATCACCAAATGTACTGTACAAAATAGTTTCTTCGCCCTGGACCAGATGAAACACATCGTTCATCTTATGGGCTTGTTTCTGCCAAACAAACCACCCATGTGGCTTTTTGAAACAAATTCCAGAACATCTGAAATCCCATGTTCCATCATATCTGTTCCTCAGCCATTTGATGAGCTAACTTCCCTTGTTTCATCGGATGAAGCGTCCTCCACGGACTTGAGCACATGGTCCCTCTCCAGGTGTTTGTTGACCCACTTCACAATATGCTGCCACCTGAGGCGTTAAAAGGTGGCTTTTCATGGCTTTTCTATATAAGAACAGGGTTGCTACAAAAGACAACCCAAATATATTTAGGGGGTTACCCTCTGGTAATCCAACGTGGCTCGCTGCAAATAGAGGTGTCTTGCTGGGAAAATAATGGAACTAAACGGGAGGTTTCCCAGCAAGCCATGCTTTATTGCTGGAAATTGGGTGGATCATTTGGTCAAAGTCAAAGTCCCAATTCCGCCTTCATGTGGCCGCCATGTGCCTATAAGAGGTTGTAGCAACCCTGGAGGAAGAGCCACAATGGGATCAACATGCCAAAACTATGGTTGAACAACGGGTTGAATAAGGCAAGGTGGTGACCCCTTGTGACTTGTTTATTTACAACTACAGTATAATTTATGAACCTCATTACTGTATCAATACATCTACAGTAAGTACCATAAACCCAACAGTTTTGGAGATATAAACCAACTTAGCAATTCCGACCTATGGCATCCACCCCGTGTTGAACATTATGAAAACAAATGACGCCACGACGCAGTTTTTTCGCTGAATGCCTGGAATCCTTCAAACCAAATCACATGATTGAACATTTCCTACATCCCATAAATATTCCACACATATTCCACAAATATCCCATTGATGATCTATAATCATATACAATCATATAAACCATATAAATATATAATTATATAATATAATATCATATAATCCATGTGTTGATTCCACCCATCTTTCCGAGGCGGAGAAAGATTTCCGGGCGTCCCGGCTGTCGCCCTTGAACGTCATATTCAAAGACGGTGCCATCCACAAACCTCGAGTTCTGTCCAGACCCTCCAAGTGCCTATGGCTCAAAATGATGGTCCCAAAAATGGTCATTTTTTAATGGTAAATTAAGATAAACCAATTATAGGGTTCATAATTTTGAGCCATACCCAAGTATTTCCCCAAAAAAGATACTTAAGTTAATAGTATTCAAATTGAGGTAAAACACCATCTTTTATTGGTCGAGGTAGCATTGAAATTTGAACAACCACGCTCCGCATGACGATATACAACTCAGCGTTTTCTGTGGAGTTCGGAGTCAAAGGTTCCGGTCTGCTAGCCCAGATTCACGAGTTCCATTGAAAAACACCATCCACCTTTAACATGTGCTTTTTTTGGGACATTCACAACCCTGTCTTCTGAACCCAAAAATCATGCGGCTCTTGAAGGTCCAATCATCCCCTCTAGGTTCACACTCTCTTGACAAAACGGGCTGAATCGAAACCCAGCAACAGCTTCATCGTAGGATAGGCACGGACCTCATTCGACTCGCCCACCGACCTAGGCGGTGGTGAGCACGGTTTGTACTAGATTCTACTAGCAGGAATAAATCAACCAGGGTTTAGTCGTTTTAGTGATCTGTGAATGATATTCCAAGTGGTAACTTGCTCATCAATTTCTGTCCTTCGTCCTGCACAGCATGTTTCCATGAAAAGGACAATCACCGGCGCTTTACATGTCACAAAGCACATTCAATGGAAATCACAGGATCTTCAAATCCATGGCTTTTCCCAACTCATTACCCTCTGGTATTGCCTAACATAGCTATTGAACATCACCATTTTTTCATGGGAAAATCAACTATTTCTATGGCAATTTTCCATAGCTATGTTAAATCACCAGAGGGTAACCATAAGTTGTGTTTCATGGTTTTAGGTTCACTTCCATCCCACCATGGAAAACCGCCGTAAACCGCGTCACGTGTCGCTTGCACAACGAAACGTCGCATCTCAGGCTGGAGACCCATATCGACTCGCATCGATCTTAGCCATCTTGATGGGCCTGAGGTATGGTGCTGGAAAGTTTTCAGCAGCTTTGACAGTTTCTGAAGTGGTTTCTGAAGTCATGGGGGTCCACTAAACCGGGTTTCAATACCAACAACTAAAAAGCGGGTTTCAAGACCAGAATGGTCATCCATGACTTGGATGATTTGGGGTACCCGTCATTCTATAGGACACCTCCATATTAACAAGTCTCAGATTGTATTTTGTTCATGCCGTAATGAGATTTGGTATGAACATTGGAGGTTGATGGATTCCCTCCGATTCTTGTCCGGCAACTTGGGATTAAAGTTAGATCATTGTGAGTTTTGGTGCAGTCTAACCTGGTAGCTTTGGGATGGCAACCTTCTTCTGGTTGTTCGAAGTCGTTTGGGATCATGATCCTGCCGAAATAGGGGATTCAAATAGCAAATTACATAAAGGTACACTGTATAATTTGATAACACCGGGATTGTATTCTTGGACCATGTCTTGTCTAGTTGAAACTCAGCTTTCAGCCTTGCCAAACATCGGCGAGCTGATTATCTCAACTTCAAGCACAGTCCCTGCAGCTGTACTGCCGATATTTTCTTTTTCCTGCCCAAATACCAGCCAACTTCTTGTGGACAGGGGGCAAACCAATGAATGATCAGAAGCTGTGGAAAATACTACGAATTTACCTAGACAATTATACATGTATACATTTAGATGCATTTAGGTGTTATACATGTTATATACATTGGTCATGGTCATTCGCTTCCCCCTACCTACTTGGTCCATGTGAACTACCCTAAGCTGGGATCTACAGTAAATATTGAGTTCCTATTCATTTAGTTCGTATTATCCGAATATATTTTAGATATTCCCAGCTCCATTGATCCAGATCATACGCAAATGGTTTATCATCATTTGAATCATTTACCTATCATCCCGGAACTGGTCAAAGGTACGATTGCAGGAAACCCTTGCAGGTGAAAATTTCAGAAAGGTGTCCGGCCAAGATTCTCCCAACAACACCAATCCATTGATATTTAAATGGCAAGACGAAGCACCATATCCCTTGTATCCCCACTACTACTGGTTTATCTACATTTTTTTCCCCCATTACGTTCCCATTATTTTCCCATTATATCCACTATTGTTGGTATTTATATGTATTTATACCTCCGTTTTCCCTATTCAAATGTATATCCATTGGTTTATGAGTATTTATATGTAATTATATGATATTATGAGTATATACATGTATTTATGTCCCCATTATCATTGGTTAATATCCATTCTCCCTATAAAAATGGCCATAATCCATCTTCCTCCGCAGGGCTCCCGAACGGCTCATGGATTTGAAGCTTCTGAGCGGCTAAGTCCCATGCGGGCATGACCTGGTCAGGAGGGAGAGGTTGGGACATGGGGATGGCAAGATGTGTTGAGTTTACATCATTGACCCTCTAGTAATCAAACGTGGCAAGCTGGAAAATCCTTGGTAAATGGAGCTTTTAATGGAAAATTATCTACAAATATAACATCTATAAATGGTGGATTTTCCATTGCCACGTTTGATTACCGGAGGGTAGCTGGCCTGATTTAGTTGACATACTGTAATTTAATTGATGTTCAGTTGATTTTTTGTTGATTTCACTTGAATTGTCTCAGATCAATTTGAGTTGAAGACGTGTCTCTTTTGTTCAAAACAACATGACGTTCATGAGTACATTTGCTAGGACTTCGATGATGTTGGTCAATTCATTGGTTGGTTTGATTTTGTATGATTTTGGTCTATCTCACTATCTTTACAGTTGATTCGATAAGCAACAACTGCTGAGTTTATTCCTCAGGATTACACAAAAACCAGCCAAGTGGAATAATCATGGCAAACGTGCTAAAATATATAGAGTTGAGAATCAAAAATAGCGATGATGGAATCTTGTTGGGTCCAACCAAAATGGGTCCATTAAACCGCGACTCTTTGAGGTGCAAACACAAGACATGATTTCAGATATGGCGAACTGAGTCAAAACCCTGGTACCGTTCGTGAACCCCAAGTCATACCTGGGATTCATGCATGTTCATCCCATTAAAATTGGAAAATAATAGGTTTTGACCCATCCCCACATTGGTTCATTCAGTTGAATGAAGCACACATCAAGAATGGTGATTCATGAATATAAAATCACCTAAACTACACCGCATCGTGTTTGCCGCCATCAGAACCAGCACCAGCACCAGCACCATCATCATCATCATCATCTTCTTCTTCATCTTCATCTTCATCTTCATCCTCATCATGATCATCATCATAATCATCATCATCATCATCATCATCATCATCATCATCATCATCATCATGATCATCATCATGATGATCATCATCATCATCATCATCAGTTTGTAGACATAATGATTCAAGGTAAATACATTTGGCCAATGAGTTGGTTCCTGCCTTTCTGCATGAAGCTCATCCTGATCCTCAGCACCCCTTTCTTTTTTCACCAAAGCATTAACGGATAGATTGCTCGACCTTTTTCGGCCAGGCATGAGGCCAAATTTCAGCCCCAAAGAATTTGTACACGGCCTGCGTTCCGTCGACCCGCGCCGACGCGAAAGGCGAATTCGCTCAATTTCACCGGGCTACAGCTATGGGATGCTGCAAAAAGAGGAAGGTTTGGGCTCAAAGCCTTTGAAAAACCAACATCTCAAGATCATCATTTGGGTTTGTCCAAGGCTTATCATCATTTTCCCATATTTTCCCTATTAAAACTACATTTTGCGGGTATGTACCCCATTCTTGTAAAATGCTTGTTGGTTCCACATCTTCCCTTCCACAACTGATTTCTTTATTCATCTCACTATATATGATCCACCAGCTTTGCAGCTTCGGCAGGACCCACAGCTGCGCAAATCTGTGAATTCAGGGACTCAGCGCGATTCACTGAGCCCAAGTTTTCCTCGATCCTTACGGAAGTTAGAAGACTACACAACCCATCATGGCATAGCCCGAAATGATGGGAGGGTTGGGATCACTGGATAAATCCAACAATTTCAGCCTTTGAGAGATCAGATATGTTAAGGAACACGTCCTCGCGTATTTTTTTGAGTTCTGGATTGATCAAGACGTTTGTTAACATCAACCAAGAAATGGGCGTCTGTTTACAGATGTGGCAATAGAAGAGAATGACATTGCAGTGGTCATATTCATCATTGTTTGCGTGGGTCCAAAAATACAAAAATGACAGGCACTCTATGATCAAGCTCCAAAAGTGTGGTTCGAACAAAGAGGAAGCAACACTCGATATAGGTTGAAATTCAACGATGGTTTTAGCCCAAGATTGATGCAGTCTCTTATTTGGAGTCCGAGTCTACATAGCCATTTAACCCCCAGGTGCAACAACCAGGGTTCCTTCAAGTTCCTTCCTCCAGGGCCAATATCTTCGTAGACTGAGACCAAGGGTCAAGTGACCCGACTTCCAAAAGTCGAGGGCCTACCTACTGCATCACTCAATCCAACTCATACATCCCACATGTTTCACTCGGCTACGATTCCTGGCCGCTGAGGAAAGAGAACACCGACTCTGGTGCAGGCACCCATCCCAAAAATTCTATATCTGGTCATTCTGGGTCATCCAGGATTTAATGAAAGAGAAAAGAACCGTTGTTGAAACTACCATCCAAAAACAAATTGAGGCTTTAAAACCCACTACAGAAGTACTACTTAGTTATTTCACCTTGGACCGAGCGACAGTCGAAGACCCCACAACTTAATCCCGTCTAAGCTGCTTCAAGATGCCACTTTGGCCGTCCCCATTAAACATAAACCACCACCATAAAACCACCACCATGTACTACAATCCTTCAATTTTAATCAATTCTAAGGATATATTTCAAATTTCCTACAAATCACTCGTGACACTCAGGTTTCTGGTGGTTTCCAAAACGCCCCGAAACAGGACTTTCTCGCCTCACTGGACATCGACTCTCCACCTCCACCAGCGGCTCCGGCTTGAGTCCCATCTCCGGCGCCGGGTCGTTCTCCTTCCCGGGGCCCGCAACGCTGGCAGCGCTTCGCACGGCGCTGGGAGCCGAAGCGCTGCCAAAGGTGGCGGCTGTGGCCACCTGCGCCGGGACTTAGGGGGTGAACAAGGCCAGATGCTGGGAGCTAGGCAGCTATAGATAGCATGAAATAGTTGGGATTGCTGTGGCAATAGCTAATCAATAGCTAGTCATAGCCTTAGAAGGTACTGATGCATTTGTCGGGCTTGCTTAATGATAAATCTTGGCTATAGGAGATGCTTGGATTGAAATTAATGCTTACGTCTGCATCACGGTTGGTTGCAACCCATAACTTCATAGTTCAAACAACCACCAAAAGCTTGGCAAGTTCCTCATCTTGTGACAAAAAACATGTACCCCACTGCAATGATCTCCCCTGCAGCCAAGTGGTTCAATCGTCCCGGTGCTTCCATGCCCGGCATTTCATCTCAAGTGAACATATGTCTATAAGTCACAAATTAGGTGGGCAGGCTGGACGCACATGATTTCTTGTTGATTCTTATTCCTGAATGCTCCAGAATTGGACGTGTAACATCTATCCTAAGAGTGACCTATAATTGGTGAAATACCTAGACCCTCCGAGAACCGTTGAACATGACTATATTTTGATATTTTAGCATCATTTTAGTGTTTCTACCATTTTTGTTGGGTATCTGGAGGGTCTATTGTGGTTTACCCATTTGTTGGATAACAAACACAGTATTTAATATGCCCTACATGGAGCAAATGGGCATCGCCTCACTGGTCGCAGTCGCCGATCTTCCGCTGGAGCGACACCGGGATGCTAAGGCTGACTGCGGGCGACCTGGCCGGGAAGGGATTATATCAAGACCTGACAAAAAGTGACAAGAAAATACAAGAAACAACTCTCTGGTTTGAGGTCACAAAGAATGCCTGAAGTTACTACTACTACTACTACTACTACTACTACTACTACTACTACTACTACTACTCCTACTACTCCACAAATGGTCGTTTTGCACTGGCAAGCAGGACGTATATTGCATCTATTTTATATGCATACCTGTCGCAGGATATATAATATATATATACATACCCGTAGCAATGACTTATTTCTTAGGATTCATACAGCCCTGGCCCCTGGGGATACTGCCTCTGACTTTAATCAGCCGGTTTATCCATCTGAGGTGGACGCAACAAGTCTTGTGGCTTGTAAGAGTTATCAAAAGTTATATATAAATATATAACCAATATAACCCTATTTGTCCGTTGAACCACCATCTGAGTTGCATAATATGCACCCGATTAATGCAAAAACAAACAAAACTCGTCACCGGTCAGTTTACCTAGCCAACTTCAGTGTTTGGACTTGGACGGGATGGCAAATTATATAAAAACAACTAAAACATCCATTAAATGGGATTCAAGGGATGATTACTCAGCCAGATTTGGTTGTATATCCCATGTCCCGTATGATCGTTCATGTTTTTTCTACACTTGACACTCTCACTATACCGGAGATAATATCACGCGATACAATATTGGCAATACTTAAAAACAATCGAAGTACTCAGTTTGCCATTCAATGACTTTGAGGGGGTGCTATTAAATTTTAGGGGGTCAACAGATATAGATATGCCATGATATGCCAGTCAATGCCAGTCATCCCCACCTTCAGAGCACCGCGCCCCGAGGCTTTTCAGCGCTGAGCTTCCCCTCGTCTGCGGCGTGGCCGCCGACCGCGGCCGTGCCCGGCCCGATGGCGCCGTGGACGTGGAGAGAATGGCGGAGGGCGACGAGGCGTGGACGTCGGTCAGGGGAAGGGAACCCAACTCCGACACCGGTGGAGAGACATCGCTTTTCCTGGAGAATTAGCGTGAATCACCAGGTTTTAAAACGGATGTGTCTCCAACGTAAACAAAGAAATGAGGTACCAGGGGAGTGACAAACATATTGTTTCTTTGAGGGGGCGGAGGAAGGAATGTGACAAAAGCTGTGGTGGCAAGACATGGCAAAAGACTGGGGCACATTGTCTGCAGTTGTCAGGGTTCATTTTGAAGGTCGAGATCACTTGAGAAGGGGAACACGAAAGGTAGGTAACCAAGAAGGGGAAAAAAATGGAGGGCGGCCAAAAGAAAAAATACTGATGAGGAAACCCCAAACAGCA
>BGPT01001032.1:195061-205975 GCA_003297045.1 Symbiodinium sp. clade C Y103
GGATATAATCATGAGGGCAGATGACTGGAGAGATTTTAAAACTGCCACTAAATGCTTCATTTGTGGTAAAGACTTTAAGGAAGATGATAAGAAAGTAAGAGACCACTGCCACTTTACAGGTAGATATAGGGGATGTGCTCATGATGATTGTAATCTACAATTTTCAATGAGGTATTATAAAATACCGGTATTCCTTCATAACCTTAAGAACTATGACAGTCATCTAATCATTGAGAGGGCAAATGAATTGAGTGAAAGAGCGAAGATAGATGTAATAGCACTTAACAGTGAAAAGTTCATAACCTTTGCTTTTAAAAATATTTGCTTCAAAGACAGTTTTAGTTTCTTATCTTCTTCATTGGATAAGTTAGTTAAGTTAAGCAAGTATGAGGAAGGAAATAAAAAACAAGACTGGCAGAAAAACTTCAAATTCAGTAAAAGAAACCCCTATGTGAGTAATGATGAGGATTTAGATTTACTGACTGATAAAGGTGTATATCCTTATGACTACTTCACTTCATTTGATAAGTTTAGGGAAAGGCAACTACCACCTAAAGAACTGATGTTTTATTATTGACTGATGTGTTTGAAAATTTCAGGGACTTGTGTTTAGAATACTATGGTTTAGACCCTGCTCATTACTTCACCCTGCCTAACTTTGCTTGGGATGCTATGCTTCTAAAAACTGGCATAACAATAGACCCCTTAACTGACCAGTCAATGTATGAGATGATTGAGAAGGGATTGAGGGGTGGAATGTGTCAGGTAAGTCATAAGGAAGCAAAAGCAAACAATAAGCATATGGGAGAAGATTATGACAAAGAAAAGCAATCTAACTATATCAACTACTTAGATGCTAATAATCTTTATGGACTGGCAATGTCAATGAAACTACCCATAGGTGAATTGAAATGGATAAAGAAGATACTGACAGAGAAAAAGATAATGGATTAGAATATCCTAAAGAGATACATGACCTAACTTCAGACTATCCATTAGCACCGGAAAACATGAAGGTTGAAGAAAAATTACTATCAAACCATCAGAGGGAACTACATAGACACTACTACAATGGGAAGGAAGCAAAGGATGAGAAGCAACCTAAGTTAATCCTAAACCAACAGAATAAAACAAATTATGTAGTTCATATAAAGGCATTACAATTTTATCTTCAGAAAGGCATGAAACTTACAAAAGTCCATAAGGGAGTGAAGTTTCAACAGAGGCAGTGGTTGAAACCATGGATAGACTTCAACACAGAAAAGAGAAAGAAAGCAAAAAGTGATTTTGAAAAAGACATGTTTAAGTTAATGAACAACGCCGTATATGGTAAAACAATGGAGAATGTAAGAAACCACATAGACTTTGAATTAGTATCAACACAGGAAAGGATACAGAAATGTATCAACAACCCTAACTACAAGGGATGTCACATTATAAATGAGGAACTGGCAGGAGTGGAGAAGACAAAGACTAAATTGAAGTTAGATAAACCAATTTATTTAGGGATGTCTATCTTAGACTTGAGTAAGGTTCATATGTATTCTTTCTACTATGATGTTCTTAAAGAAAAGTATCAGGATAATGTTAGGTTAATCTACACTGACACTGACAGTTATGTTATACAAACCTTCACTGATGACATCTACCAAGACTGGGAAGGGATAAAAGAGTATATGGACTTCAGCGGTTATGATAAGAACCATCCAAACTATGACCCTACTAATAAGAAAGTGTTGGGTAAGTTTAAGGATGAGATGGATGGAAAAGTAATAACAAACTTTATAGCACTGAGACCTAAAATGTATTGTCTAAAGATATTTAACGAAAACAAGGTGGAGAAGAAAGCAAAAGGTGTCCCTAAACTTAAGGTCAAGAGAGACTTAGACATGAAAGACTATGAAGCAACANCTAAAGATATTTAACGAAAACAAGGTGGAGAAGAAAGCAAAAGGTGTCCCTAAACTTAAGGTCAAGAGAGACTTAGACATGAAAGACTATGAAGCAACATTACACGAACACATACCAAAGAATGTAAATTTCAATGCCATCAGGAGTAAGAACCATCAAATCTACAGTATCAATCAAAGCAAAGTAGGACTGACCAGTTATGATAATAAAAGGTATTGGTTCAACGATACTGACAGTGTTCCTTATGGGCACTATTCAATAATTGTTTGAGAAAAAAATTGAGTTAATTAATAGATGATATTAATTAACCAATTGCTACTTTTTGAAAATCACTTTGTGATTTAGAAGAAGCACTGAGTTGTTCAAAACAACTCACTGCTTCTTGTATTCATCCTTCAATTTCTGAAACAAATGTGCTTTGTAAGCATCCCGCATTTGCTTCAGCATTTGCTTTTTCATCTTGNCTAAAGATATTTAACGAAAACAAGGTGGAGAAGAAAGCAAAAGGTGTCCCTAAACTTAAGGTCAAGAGAGACTTAGACATGAAAGACTATGAAGCAACACTCCATGACCATATACCTAAAAATGTAAATTTCAATGCCATTAGAAGTAAAAACCATCAAATCTACAGTATCAATCAAAGTAAAGTAGGATTAACATCTTATGACAACAAAAGGTATTGGATTAATGACATTGAAAGTGTTCCTTATGGGCACTATTCAATAAGTGTTTGAGAAAAAGAATGAGTTAATTAATAAATGATATTAATTAACGAATTACTACTTTTTGAAAATCACTTTGTGATTTAGAAGAAGCACTGAGTTGTTTAAAACAACTCACTGCTTCTTGTATTCATCCTTCAATTTCTGAAACAAATGTGCTTTGTAAGCATCCCGCATTTGCTTCAGCATTTGCTTTTTCATCTTGNAAAACAACTCACTGCTTCTTGTATTCATCCTTCAATTTCTGAAACAAATGTGCTTTGTAAGCATCCCGCATTTGCTTCAGCATTTGCTTTTTCATCTTGTCGTCACCCTTTGATTTGAACCATACTTTGTAAGCACGGTCAAACATGTCATACTGTTCTTTTGTAATCATTTCTTTGTTGTTGGCATTGACAAATTCCTCTCTTAATCTTTGAACTCCTATGGAACTTGGACTTACTGGTTTTTGTAGTGTTTTTCTTCTTCTGCTTGTATCTTCTGGTTCATCAATTTCGTCATCTGCATCCGCCCCTGCTATTTCTAAGTCTGTTTTCTTTTGATTACGCTTCTTTCTTATTTTAGGTTCTTCTGCTGGACTACTCCCATCTCTTTTTGTTCCATCTGCTCTTTCAGTTCCTTCTTTAAACATCTTAGGTCTTCCCGCTTTGCCTCTTGGTTCTATTGTTTATTGTTGTTTCAGGTGTTGCTCTTTTGCTTGTTGATGAAACATCCATCACTTCTATAACGGGAAGTGCTTGAGAACTGCTTGATGCTGATGCTGATGCTGATGCCTTTGCTTTAGGTTTTGCTTTTGGCGCTTGAGGCATTGCTTCATCTTCAGTTGCTATGTTGTAACTTTCAGGTTTTATTGGTGCAAAACTTCTTGGGGGGTTGATGTGATGTATCTGTTCAGGTATTGTGGGTTTGCTTTGTTTGAAGACTTCGCCCCTGTGGTTCATTGCTGTTTCTTCTCTCCTTTTGGTTGCTGTGTTTGCTCTTTGTGTCAGTTCGGCATTTAATTGCGATGCTTGTTGAGTGCTTGAANGCTTGAAGTAGGCACTGTTGGGGTTGTTTGTTGCGTTAGTTCAGCATCTACTTCCATAGGTTGAGTTGGTTGTGATATTACCGGTGATGTTGTGGGTAGTTGTTGTGCCCGTTCAGTATGAAAGGTTCGTCCTGCTGTTCTGACATTTTGCCTTAACAGAAGTTCTGACATTTGTCTTAGTAAAAGTTTTCCCTGTTCTTCCCTCAATTGTTCCATAGCATCTGAACCATCAAAAAAACTTCCTTCAGGACTGCTTTTAAAGAAGGTGGCATCTCTATTTGGTAGTTTNTCCCTGTTCTTCCCTCAATTGTTCCATAGCATCTGAACCATCAAAAAAACTTCCTTCAGGACTGCTTTTAAAGAAGGTGGCATCTCTATTTGGTAGTTTTCCTGTTATTTTTTCATTGTCATCAAGCATCCCTATAATTTCAGCATAAGTGGGTTTTCTTCTTAATCCATACTTTGACATCTTATTTACATTATCCATCACTGCTGTTGCCATAGTTAATATATATTTGTTTTAGAAAATATATTAACTATGTAAAACTTAATTTTTTAAACTGATTTATTTGATGCTGTAAGTGCTCTAAACTATTGTGATTTAAATTGTCTCTTTGTATTTCATTATTTATTCTCTCAATTTGATTTCTGTAATTTACCCTTTTGTTGCTTTCAATTATATCATTTCTATAAGAGACCAATTTGTCTCGTGTTTCTCTTCTGTCTAACTCATCTTTTAACCATTTCATATATCGTGTATCCTGATGTTTGAAGATGCCTTGGTTTTTGCCGGTTGCCGGTCTATTCATCTTTTCTCTGAAATTTGTTGTTGTTTGCTTTTTCCTGTATGCTTGAAACATAGATTATATATTAATTTTAGAAAATAATTTAATCATAAACAATAGCACCGCTTTCAGTTAATTCAACAACGCTTTCACTAACTAAATGGGTGAAGATTTCTTGGATTTGTTCGGTTTCTGCCAGTGTTCCTTCTGTTCCTTTAATCTTAAATGTAATTAGACTTCCCATCTTTGTGTTGATTGATGTGAAATTGACATCTGCCATCTTTTCAAAACTTACGCCAATGATAAACTTATTCTCCCGATACTGTTTATAACTGATATTTAGTGAGTTCTGGTCAGCATTCATGTAATGTAATGTTCGGCGTAAGAAGTAGAATGCTTCTGAAAGAGACTGACATTCAAATTCGGGCCACTTCTTGTTCGCTACTTGTAATTGCCAACTTACATTTCTTGAATAATCTTGAAATCCCTTTCCTTCTTGTGCCGGTAAAGTTTCTGCCAGTGGACCATCATTAATCTCACTATTAACCATGGGATTGTAAAAGTAATTCCAACGCTTATGGGTATAATTAGAAGGTAAGAAATATCCATATCTACTTCCCTGCCGTGGTGTTCTATACAAAGTAATGAAGGCATTAGATAGTTTGGATGCTGACTTGACAATATTCATGTTGATTTCTCCACCTCCAGCATTGAAGGTTTGAGTAATGGTGTGATATTGTGGGACAATAAGTTTTAAACTTTGTCCCTCTAACAAATGCTTTGTAATGTTATTATCAACAGTATTGTCCAATGTTATTACTTCGGCTCTTATGATTACGTTGTTAATCTCCCATGACACTGATGTATTGCCTCCTTGAAAGTAATAACCTTGCTTGTCAGTTTCAGTGGTAGGGTTTGTTTGGGCGTCGCCTTCTGGGACTACCACCGGTTCATTGCCATCACTTACAATGGTAAATTCTAATTCTAATGGGGCGAAGCGTAATGGAAGATAGTAATTGCTTTCTAATAATCCACAGACTGGTTTATGACCTAATCGCACTTTGCCATTAGCACCTGGAATGCCACATAATGAATGACGCGTAGGACGCATATCTATCTTACCCCATTCATTATGGTCACCTGCTGTATTTACTGTTGCTACACCCCCAGCATTAGTTGCTCCATCGGTTGTAGCATCAATCATATTATTCAGCCCATTGGCATACTCATGATAATCACCATCCCAACTTGGATTAGCAGAACTTTCAATATCATCCATCTCATTAACATCCTTTGACTTGAAGGATTTGAACAACTCACAGTGTCTATTGTATTCAGTAATGTCTTGCACCATTTGACCCCCTACAGTCGCCCTATATCTTTGAAAAAATGAGTGAAGACCTCCTAATGGTCTTAAAAACTTTGCCCGTGTCCCATCAGTATTTTGTAAAGTAGCGAACAAACGGACACTGCTTAAATCCAGATATTGGTTGGCATCTCCACTAATGTAAAACCGCACGTTCTTATTACCAGCATTGGGAGCATAAACATTAGACCCTGAAGGGAAGTAATTGACAAAACGACGGTCAGTGATATATTGCGATGTTTCAGGGAGACCGAAGTTAAGTTGGTTAATCATTGCATCTTGACTTTCACTAACAATATTATCCATTACTTCTATATATTAAATTTAGATTTTTTATTGAAAAAATCTAAATAAAATTATTTCTTATGGGCGATTATCTTAACATTTTTTGATTGAATATTACTATTTATTTTTTCTATACTATTTTCATTATGTTCTATCAACTGTTTTATTGTATTATAGTCTTTTGGTGCTTCATTCATTTCTTTTTCCAGTTTCTTGTAAATTGATTGTCCCTTTGTTAGTAACACTGGTTTTGGTTGATTTTTATAATCTATTCTTTTTAACATTATTAATATACATTATATTTTAATGGGTGAATTTGGATTAATGCCATTGCTAATTTTTGTTGTAGGATGTAAATGCCATAAACCATTGTGGGCAAAATTTATGTAGGAGTGCGACATGTTGCTTGTTTCAGCATATCCATCTAACATTGAAACAACATCTGATGGATTGCGATAATCAAGTCTTTTTGGATTTTGTTTTCCTTTCCTTCTTCTTTTTATTGTTGGTGTGGCATAGGTGGTGCTGGTGTATCTATCAGGCATCTCTTTGTTTATGTGATTGACTACTGCTGATGCCAGACTGTGAGAGACTAACCTTTTAACATCAGGATTTTCTTTTAGATACTTCATTACATCTTGGTATTTTTCGCTGTGTTTTACATTTCTGGTGGGGACTAATAATAAATCATCCATTATATCCCTTGTCAATGAACCATCTTTGCCACCTGTCCCTGCTATGTATAAAGTGTCACCTGTTTTGTATAAACCCGCTGGACTGTCATAAGCATTCCATAATCCCCTCCTGTCTTCAATTTTGTTTTTGTTCTGTATGTTTCTTACTTCTTTGTATAAAGTAGTGTTCTTCCTGAACTCATCATCTAAATTTCTTGTGAAGTCATTCATTCTTGCGTTCCAGTCTGCGTTCTTTTTCTCATAATCTTCAATCACTGCCTTTTTACCCTGTTTCATAAGTTCATTTAATGCCACTTGTCCTGTCTTCTTTGCTAATTCTCTTAGTTGGTCTCTTGTTAAGATGCTGTCTATTGCTTCCCCTGCCATTATCCTATCAACAACCTCTCTGCCGAACTGTCTTGCTACTTGTGTTAATGCTGTTCTTGCTACACCTGTAATAACTCCTATCATATATTATTAATTATAAAAATCTAAAGTAATAATATAAAAAATATGATGAGCAATAAATTGACTTATAAAAAGGTCTTTGTTGATAGTCAGTATCGGTTGCCTCAATCTAAATCATCATCTGATTTTGTGGTTGAACTGGAACAGAACTTTGAATGCCCCGCTGGGACAAAATGCTGGATTACAGAAGTGTCACTGCCTACCACTTGGAAGACAACAGAAGTAGGTTTTTATGAATACTTGTATGTGATGGTGTATGATAATACTGACACCTTTGTTAAAAATTTTAGGGTATNGTTGCTTGTTTCAGCATATCCATCTAACATTGAAACAACATCTGATGGATTGCGATAATCAAGTCTTTTTGGATTTTGTTTTCCTTTCCTTCTTCTTTTGATTGTTGGCGTGGCATAAGTGGTGCTGGTGTATCTATCAGGCATCTCTTTGTTTATGTGATTGACCACTGCTGATGCTAAACTATGGCTGACCAACCTTTTAACATCAGGATTTTCTTTTAGATACTTCATTACATCTTGGTATTTTTCACTATGTTTTATGTTTCTGGTCGGGACTAATAGTAAGTCATCCATAATGTCCCTTGTCAGTGAGCCATCTTTGCCACCTGTCCCTGCTATGTATAAAGTGTCACCTGTTTTGTATAAACCCGCTGGACTATCATAAGCATTCCATAATCCCCTCCTGTCTTCAATTTTTGTTTTTGTTCTGTATGTTTCTTACTTCTTTGTATAAAGTAGTGTTCTTCCTGAACTCATCATCTAAATTTCTTGTGAAGTCATTCATTCTTGCGTTCCAGTCTGCGTTCTTTTTCTCATAATCTTCAATCACTGCCTTTTTACCCTGCTTCATAAGTTCATTTAATGCCACTTGTCCTGTCTTCTTTGCTAATTCTCTTAGTTGGTCTCTTGTTAAGATGCTGTCTATTGCTTCCCCTGCCATTATTCTATCAACAACCTCTCTACCAAACTGTCTTGCTACTTGTGTTAATGCTGTTCTTGCTACACCTGTTATAACTCCAATCATATATTATTAATTATAAACATCTAAAGTAATAACATAAAAAAATATGATGAGCAATAAATTGACTTATAAAAAAGTTTTTGTTGATAGTCAGTATCGGTTGCCTCAATCCAAATCTAGTAGTGATTTTGTGGTTGAACTGGAACAGAACTTTGAATGTCCCGCTGGGACAAAATGCTGGATTACAGAAGTGTCACTGCCTACCACTTGGAAGACAACAGAAGTAGGCTTTTATGAATATTTGTATGTGATGGTGTATGATAATACTGACACCTTTGTTAAAAATTTTAGGGTATATTTGGGTAATAAGATANTTATGAATATTTGTATGTGATGGTGTATGATAATACTGACACCTTTGTTAAAAATTTTAGGGTATATTTGGGTAATAAGATATACTTTGCTGAACAATTGGCATTTGACATTCACGAAGGCATGAACAACAATACAACAGATTTATCAGCAGGTGGCATATTCAATTATGCCTACTCATCAGCAACCAGAACAATAGAAATATCAATTAAAGAAGGGTTGAATTACAAAGTGAAAATCCCTACTGATGATGAACTGTCTAATTATGTCAATGGTCTGTGGGATAGTGGCAGTGCCCCCTATAACAATAGAGACCCTGTTTCAATCAACTATTTGTTGAGCAATTTTGTAGCAACCAGTGGGGGTTTAACAGTATGGACTTCATCTTATCTAAATCTTGTCCCCTTTCGTAGTGTGATGCTTCACTGTCCTGAATTAGCAGACCATCATTATTCATCCCCTGCTTCATATTCATCAAACATAGTGAGAAAAATACTGATAGACCAGCAATTAGGAGGTGTGGTAAATGACACTAACACCGCATTTCACGAAGATTTTTTGAGTGTTGGTGGTCGCAATCTCAAAAGATTGAGTTTTAGAATTACTGACACCAACAATAAAGTCATTAACTTGTATGATATTAATTTACAGTTTAGTTTAGTCTTCTCTCATCCAAATTATGATTAGAAAGAGGTAGGCAACTAAAATATGTGTGCTTAATATAGTTTCTTAATATTTTCTTTATTAGTAAAATATTAAGAAAAATATATCAATTTTTATATATGTCTGTGAAGGTCATTGACTTAAATGAAGAAGCAAGAGAACTACCACCAATTGAAGAAGAACCCAAAGAAGAAGTAATTGAAACTCCAGTAGTAAATGAAGTCGTTGAAGAAACTAATGAAGAAACTAAGGAAGAAACTAAAGAAGAAACTAAAGAAGAAACTAAAGAACAACCAAATGAAATACCAAAACCTGCCCCAAAGCCAAAGCCTAAAGCAAGTGATATAGTCCCCTGTCCTGATTGTAATAAAAATATGACATATAAAAATCTACGCTACAGTCATAAATGCTCACCANGCCAAAGCCTAAAGCAAGTGATATAGTCCCCTGTCCTGATTGTAATAAAAATATGACATATAAAAATCTACGCTACAGTCATAAATGCTCACCAGAACCTAAACCAGTGAAACCTCAAGCAAAACCTAAAGCAAAGCAACAACCTAAACCTAAACCCCCACCTCAAGTATATTACAGCGATGATGAAGAAGAAGAACATAAACCATTATCAAAACCAGTTAAGAACCAAATACTCAAACCCCAACCCATTACACCAGCATCAGCATTAGCACAGCATTACCAGNTAAGAACCAAATACTCAAACCCCAACCCATTACACCAGCATCAGCATTAGCACAGCATTACCAGTTATTACAACAAGCATTCATAAAACAAAAGCAAGAGAGATACAATAATTTATGTATGAATATGTTTAGTAGTAAAAGTAAAAAAAGAAATTAAAATATAAAGTATCAATATATGACATTACAATTAGACGGTGGTAATACTATTATAGGAACAGAATTTATCAAACTATTAGCAACTGGAAGTAGTAATTTAGCAACAGAACAGTNATTAGACGGTGGTAATACTATTATAGGAACAGAATTTATCAAACTATTAGCAACTGGAAGTAGTAATTTAGCAACAGAACAGTATGTAGAAACAGCAATAATCAATGGTGGTGGTGAAGGTGTTAATTTGAGTAATTATTATGATAAGACAGAAACCGATACATTACTGAATAACAAATACAATAAATCAGAGACTGATACATTACTGAATAATAAGTATGATAAAACAGAAACAGATACTTTATTAGATGCCAAACTTAATATCAACAATCCACAGGATATGTCAGGGACATTAAGACTGGGTCATATTGATGGCTTATCAAAAATAATTTTGAATGGTGTANTTTGAATGGTGTAGCATCAAGCAAAGACTTTTATGTCAATGGGGATGCTGAAATCAATGGTAATCATTTAGTGGCTTCATTGGATAGTAGCGGTTATATAAAAGGTTCTAATATCCAATCAAATACATTCAATGCCCTTAACACCAATGATATACTATTTCAATCTAACAATGACACTTACTTACAATATGATGTTTCTGAAAATAAAATTGTGGCAAGTAAGATAATCCAATGTGGGGGTAATCTCAAAACCCAAGAAATAAACACCATAGCACCATTAGATTTAATCATAAGAAGAAATGATGTTAGTATGATTGAACTACAGGATAATCTGACAGTATTGAAAAC
>BGPT01001033.1:383-58634 GCA_003297045.1 Symbiodinium sp. clade C Y103
TTTCTGAACGCACTAAAGCCACAGAAGGACCCAGCTGCAAAGCCTGCGAAACGGGGAAACAGCAGCCAGCTGAACGTTTGTCCCGCTACGGACCGCCGTGATGGAACAGCGTGCAGAAAAAACTTTTCCTCGGGCGCGCTCCCCCTAGCTGATGGCTGGGGTCGGCGGATATNTGTCCCGCTACGGACCGCCGTGATGGAACAGCGTGCAGAAAAAACTTTTCCTCGGGCGCGCTCCCCCTAGCTGATGGCTGGGGTCGGCGGATATATACAGTACTTATACATATACGCATATATATATATATACTTATATATATATATATATACTTATACATTTATATACTTATATATATACTTATATATATATACTTATGTCTATATATATATATACATATACGTATATATATATATACTTATATATATATACTTATACATTTATATACTTATATGTATATACTTATATATATATACTTATGTCTCTATATATATACATATACATATATAAATATACATATGTATATATACATATCTAAATATACATATGTATATATACTTACATATATATATACTTATATATATATATATTATACTTATATATATATATATATCTATACTTATATATACTTATATATATATACTTATGTATATATATATATATATACATATTTATATGCTTATGTATATAATCATATATATATACTTATATGTATACATATATATATAATATACATTATACATATATACATATATATATACATATACTTATATATATAAACATATATTATATTTGCTTAGATATGTATACATATACTGTATATATATATATACACTTATACATACATATATATACTTATATATACGTATATATATATATATATATATACATATATATATATACTTATATATACGTATATATATACATATATATACTTATGTATACGTAGATATATATACTTATATATATAAGTATAGATATATACACTTATATATATATATATGTGCTTACATATACGTACAAATGTACTTATTTATATATATACTTATATATATTTGCTTATACATATCATATATAGATACTTATACATATATATATATGTATATATACATATATATATGTATATATATATGTATTTGTATATATATATATAGACTTATATATATATACATATATGTACTTATATATACTTATATATACACATACTCTTATATATCATATTATTGTTATTACGATTATGTATTATTGTTTTTATAGTTTTTGAAAAATCTCTTATGTTTGAAAGTCTGCTTGTCATGGGGTCTGCGGAAGCAAAAAGTTCCTTTGATCTTCCAACCGGGGACACCGCTGCCGGGGCGGCTGGGACCGCAGCAAAAGATCCGCTTGTCATGGCGCCTGCCGAGCCTGGTCATGGTGACCTTTTCAAATGGGTAGATGGTGGGATGATGGTGGGTATCAGACATGGTGAGTATAACCGTATAACCATCCAAGAATGGTAGTTTTGCCATCTAATGGTGAGATTCATGCTGACATTTTGCCCATTGCAGCTTCAAGACAGACAGAGACATGAGATTGGAGGCGTTGGAATTTGGATTTTAGATTCCTCAAACATGCGAACATCGGCAGTACATGGTGAAAGAAGTAAATTTTTGTGTCAGATCGTATCCCTCATGAAGACGGGATACATTCAACAGGTCTGCAGCTTTAGGACATACAGTTGGATCCAAAGAACTTGGCAGCAAGTTCAGATTCAAGCATATTCCGATCATGTTCCCAAACATCCAAAAGGACCGTGTCTCCTTGAACTTATCCCAGCAATACTTTTACTGTCTTCCAACTGCCATGCCGCAGCGTAAGGTCGAACCCTTGGATTTTGAAGAAACAGAACCCACTTCAGTGACTAACAGACCTTGGTGGGCGGCATGGCAACCAGTTGTTACTTTGTCTCCTGATTCCAAATCTGAATCCAAGCCCCCGGACCAAGGCTTCAAAAACCAGCCAACATCATATAGTTTTGAAGCCACGAATGTCCTATGAGTCCTATCACAATGGGGACGCAAGACATCTCAGGCGTTATTGGAGCTTGCCCGTCAAAGCCTGAGTGACACTGTGGTATGAATATAACAAAGCACCAGAATGCCAGAGATTGCCAGAGTCTTTGCGCTTTCAGACATTCAACAGCAGAATTAGGGCATCCACTTTTTTGTTAGTTACTCTTAGTTCATGTTAGTTTCAAACTTCGGCAGCGCATGCCATGACAACCCGCAGCTTACCTCAGTGACCTCAGTGACTCCGCCTGTTAGGCGATCGCTTAGAGAATTTCTATGCCAACAAAGGGAACCTGGAAGACGCAAAGGCCGCCATTTCTATGTCACTGGTGTCACCCAGCCCTTATCCGAGGAGTTGCAATTGACAGATATTGACAGGAATCTGATGGCATCGTGTTCCGCCTCTCCAAGGACAGACTTTGATGAGTTCCCTGGAGTTTCCCATAGTTTCACCATATTACACCCACCCACTCTGAACGTGTTTGGTTCACGAAACCGGCAGATCACACCGGCAGATCACACTTTGACAGCGTGTTTGCAAAGGCAGCTGGTTTCAGAAAGACAACCAAAACTCACAGAAAGACTCCAAACCTTGCAGGCAGACAAGAGCTGCGCGGGTGATATGGTGCCTTTGACCTTTCTCGAGCGCGACTCTTAGCCCAGAGTAGGCTAAAGCCATCGTGCACCTTTGAAAGAAATGAAGACGTACAGGTACTGTATACGGAGGCATACAACAGGAGTCTGTCAATCTGAGAATCGGCAGGTACACATGTTCGGGGTTGTTCAAGTATGCTTTCCGCTTCTGCTGTTGGTTCATGAATGCTACCTTGACCCTTGATAAGTGTGAGGAGCTTCACTTGCCAGAAGGGGGTTGATGTGCTCAATTCCAAGGTTCGATGTCCCAAATGCCCGACCCATTGACGTGTTCAATGTCATCATGGCTGCTGAGTGTCGATTCCCAGCAGACTGTGAACAGGTGGATCTTCAAGCAGGTGAAAAACACAGAGTTTGGTACGAGTGTACCAACTTTAGTCCCACCCCCTAACACTAAACACCCCCTCGATGGTTCCAAATATGTGTAAATAACGTCCTAAACCATGGCTTCTGGGGGGTGCTTAGTATTCGTGGGATCGAACTATTCAAAAAAGATCAAAAGGCGTCAATTTCTCAGCTGAGTCCTCATTGAATGCAGCATGCAATATCAGAATTTTCCTTTGCCAAAAAACCTGGGTTTTCAGCCGAGAGATGTGGATGGCTGAGGAACGAGACACAGTGGGACAAGGCTCCAAGTGAGATGCGCGTGCAGGATGCCTAGACTAAGATGGAAGGATCGTCACGGGAGAAAGATGGAATCGATGCTTCTTGTCCAGCTTCGTTGAACACGCTTTGAATGCTTGGATTCGTGCCCAACCTTCAGTAGGATCTCACTGATCTCACATTCTGTAGCGCCGTTTCCATATATACTGGTTTTGTAGTTGTCTTCTGGGCTTGCATGGTGACATATGGTGACCAAGGATTGGTGAGTGGAAGAGATATCAGGTCCAGTTGGGGTCGCCTGGGCTTTGACATTTAGTTACCAACCAGAAGCTTCAGAACTTAGAATTGTGAGCTCGATGATGTTTGGATTTTAGGGAGGCTCAAAACAACTCCCGGCAGGGTGGAGTAACAATAGTTGTTTGATGTTGTTTGTGGCTTCGTTGCCCCGAGGAGGCTCCGGAAGGGTTGTGAAGGAAGTATGTTAATGGTGCTGCTGTTGTCGGGTGGTGATGGGATTAGAGTGGGCCTGTGGAAGTAACGTTCATGTTCACTTGCACGCGTCACTGAATGCTACGCTGATGGTGTGCTTTGCTGAGGATGATCTACGCTTTTGATGTTCTATGCTGACACTGACAGATATGTCCACAATTAACAGTTGAAACAAACTGCGTGGACATTGAAGAAAAAAGACATCTTATCGTTTTGACCTGTTGTCTTGGACCCCGAAACGCTCCACACAATAAAGTTGGCACTTCCAGCCACAAGAGGCGTGATAAGCGCTCAAAAGCACAGCACACCGGGATAATTGCCTAAGGCATTTGGTCTTCGCCGCTGGCATTTGGTGTGGCGAAGTTGATTTTGCTGCCAAATGGCTCTCCAAATCGTTGCTGCGATTTAGCAAAAATATAAACATGTGTGAACTCTCTGCGGTCTCTAGCGTAGGTGTACTCTTGCACTGGTGCTTGAGCACGCAGGCCAGAGGTGTGGTCGGATTCTTCGAAGCCAAACCTCTCAGCACGCGAGAGATCCACGAATGGCAGGCACTTGCCAGGGAGATGGTGCCTCCATGTGCTGTCGTTTTGACGCTTCATTGCTTGACAAAAATGTGAGCAAGTCAAGCCAAGTCGTTTGTGGGGCACGATGAATGATAGCTACAGGATGGTGATTTGATGGTGGCCACCATGCTGATGCTTGTTGAATTTGTAGAGAGCGCAACAGGTGACTGATCCCCGTGCAATATTTCAGATAGTGCACCATGGCTGATGACGAAAACGAAGGAGAAGGAGAAAAAGCACATCAGGAGGAAGACGATAATGGGGATGCCTCGACAATTTGTTGTTTCTTCACCTGTTTAATTGGAGCATGGGGGCCTTTTGCATTCCAGTTTCCAGTTTCGAGACAACTATGTGTTTTTCGCTTGAAAGGTTGCCAGCGCCAACTTCACATCGGAGGAGCGGAGGGCCGAGGGTTGATGTTTTGATCGTTTTGACATGTGCCCGGTCTCAGAGTCCAGTCCTGCTCCAGGAGTTTTGGGTGGTGTACTCCACCTTGGAGAACGATCAGCTCAGGTTGGAACCCATGGATCTCTTTCGGATTTTGTCCGTACCAAGAGTTCAGTCGCTACAGGCACATCAGACAAACGTGGCTGGAACATCAATTTCTCCAGCGTTGGAATCCTGTCACCTCATCGGCCCCAAGTCTCACAGAGCCAGGAACAAAGAGCCCCTGCGTGCCGGCGCGACGGAGATGCAGAACTGTACCTCACCTGGAGCAAAGGGTTGGAATAGCATGGGTTTGGGGTGCTAGAAGTCATTGTTTGCAGATTGAACCACACTTGAGCTGGATTAGAAAAATCTGATTCTGGCTTCGGATTTAGTAGGCTATGCAGATATGCAGATTCCCGGAGCAATGCCCGTGTATGTTCTTCTTGAATCTTCTTGAATGTTTGACAGATCACAGTTCAGTGCCAAATGTGGCAAAACAACAGTGATTGGGCAAAACAGCAGTTCTGTGGTGAAATTGTTTTGAGCTTAGGCCTTTGTGCATATCGCATCACCCCGAAGGCGCAGCGGCGCAGTGTGTGGGTGGATGATTTTGGGTCTCTTTGCGCTCACTTCTTTTCTCAAAAGAAATCAAGCTATCTGAATGTATTCGATTTTTAGATTATTAGATAGATTGATTGAACTATATTTATCTATTCAACTACACTATTTCATCAACACATGGTCCATGGTCCATTTTGCTTGTGCCCTGGCAGGCGGGTGGAGGTGTGCACGTCTTGAACACGCAGCAGATCAACGAGCATCCCTGGCCTTTGAATGCTCGAGCACCTTGGCAACGAAGAATGGGGGTCCGGGGTTATGGAGTACCCGTGACTACCCCCTGTTTTGTTCGTGGCTGGTTGGGAAATCTGAATTTTTCATGAGAAAATGTGGGGTTATAATCATCTACAAATGGGCGACATCTTTCTGTTGCTGTAATCATTGTGTACAATGAAGTCATCTTGTAGCAAAGTGCATCTGAGTGACAAGTGAACATGGGATATTGGATTAGGTTGCTTCGAATTGAATGGGATTTCATTTGGGATTTCAATGGATTTTCCCAGCATTCTGTGGGAAGTCATTGGGAAACTTACTGGTCCAAGAAAATTTAAAGACCTTGGTCTGGCGGAGTATGCTTCAACCGCCGAATTGATACATCTCCATCCTCCCATAATCCCAGAATTCGTTTGGTTTTGGTTTTTGGTTATCATTCTAGGTTTTGGTTTTTAGTTGGTTATCCCACAATGAAACAAATCCCATTGTGCACATTGGTTTCATTTTCATCTCCCACAATCGGTCTATCGGGGAAAAAACCCGCCCAGTCGGTGGCCAACCTGGGATGGCAAACCTCGGCTGCCTTTGGCTCGCACCTGCGGGCGGCGAGTGAAGCCCAGGACCGGAATGCTGTAGAAATGCAATTAGTTGTATCATGTTCTATCTACAATGGTTAAATTTTACTAGGTATCAATGGTTAAATGGTTTATATGGTTTATATGGTTTACATGGTTTATATGGTTTATATGGTTTACATGGTTTATATGGTAGTTATCAATTATCTACAATGATAATTATGTGGTTACAATGGTTGAATATACAGTTATGCAATGGTTACAAGATGTTACAAGCGATATATGGTGTACATCAAGTATCATCAATGATGATAAGTAGTCGTTGACATGATGACCATGATGCTACACTATTGTTCCATTATGATAATGGATAATAATCGTTTCCATTATTTCATCAATGCTACTACAATGATAACCATGATAATAGAACAATCCATATTTATCAGTAGTCATTAGTGGACAATAAGGAAGATCATAACACATTAGAATAGTGTACCTAACATTGCATTACATACCAGCGTCCAACTTTTTGGATGTCCAAGTCGTCGTTGTCAGGAGAAGAAAGGCTGGGCAGCCAACAAGACTGTGGCGCCGGCTTGGAGCTCACGGATTACGGATGCGGTGTGGATGTGTCTTTTTTTGTGTTCTCTCCTCTTCAACTATCCAAAACTGAGTGCTTGTTTCATGTTGTTTGATGTTGTTTGATGTTGTTTGATGTTGTTTCATGTTGTTTCTAGGTTTGGTGGATGCAATGTTGGAGTCATTTCCACCAGTTGGGTTTTGCTGCGACTCAGGCTTGGATGCTGAAAGATGGGGACTGCGTCAGGAGCCCCCAGGATCAGTTCATGTCTGGCTGCACTGCTGAGTTTCGCGCTGGTTTTGGGGATGTTTTTGCAACAACAGTTTAGTCCTCCCAAAGAACCTGGAAACATTTGGAAACTCAGTCAGTGTTCTACGGTTTGCATGAAATACTGTCAAATGAATGCAAATCACATCATCATGGACGATCATGGAATGGAATACTAATACATACTAATGCACTATCATGGAATGTAATGGAATATCATGGATATCATGGAGACGGTCCTGAAGGCCCGAAGTCTTGTCCTTGGATCCGTTTGCTCAGGCCCTGGAGAGGCCGGACGAAAGCCTGAGGGAGTCGCTCTTGAGCAAAGCATACGGAAGTGTCTCCGCCAGATTTACAAAGTGCACTAAGAACAGAGCACTGACTATGCGCCACTAAAACAGAGCAGACATTTTCATAGCATGGCCTTTTAGGTTCAGGTCACTTGACACGGAGTCTCACCTTTTCTCTCTATCATTTTCAGGCTGAAATCATGCCAAGACTGCCGTAAGAACAAACACCGACAAACATCTGTTCGAGAATGAAAAAGTTCAAAGAGTAGCTGTGCTGGGCACATCCGCCAGGTCTCAATGGTCAGGAACTTGGAGGGATGAGATGCTGTGCCTCTGACCACTGTCCACTTGAGTGTATCAAAAGATACCAATGGACATTTGACATGGACGTTTGCCAAGGATTTTGGTCATATCTTAAGGTCTTTGGCGAAAGTGGGAGTCCGTTTTGAAGGGGATGGTCCAGTAAGCCTTGCAACATCTTACACATATAAACCCAGATCCAATAAACAACAAGCTGTCCTGAGACGAGATTCTGTTATGCTAGCTGCGTGTTAACAAGGCTATCATGAAGTAATCTAGGATAACCGGGCAGGTAGTGACCGAGTCTTCATCATTGTCATCATTGTTGTCTCACTGGGTCCTGTGAAAGCTAAACTTGGAGTTCAAGAAAGGTCCGCGAAGGTAAAATTGTAACATATCTAGCAAATAATGACCGTTTTCGGATTAACGAATTTAGATGAATGTAGATCATTCTAGATCAATCCCCATACCGCCCATACGTTTTGCTCAAAGAGAAGCTGAGGCTCTTGGGAGGAGCCGCCCAAGACAGTTGAGAAACTTGCTGACGGCAAGGCGTGACCCTCAGCACAAGATGACGATGGTCACTGATGGCTTTTGGATAGGTCTCTCAGTTTCTCTGCGAGGTCAGACTGATGTGTTTTGCAGTACATAGTTAAGGTATGTTAAGGTATTAATTACTTGGTTCTAGTTTGAGGATTTTGACAGACACAGTGACTTGAGGTATAGAGTATTCTACATGCATTCTGGCAAGTTCTACCTAAAAAACCTCGTTGACATCGCATATTGGTAGCAGCTGGTGTCCCGGCTGCCAGGACATGAAGGTTTGGCAGCTAACGGCAGAGTGCGATGGCGCAGAGGCCCGACGCACTCGGGAGATTTGACACGTGGATAGTTGGGATTCATGCCGCCGGATGTTGCTAGCGAGGGGAGAAGCTATATTTTATTTGGGGTGGCAAACCCAATTTGGATATTTTACCACAGCCCAAGCATCCAATTCCAAAAACGAGTCGAGAAAATTCCTGATGCCAGAGCAAGGCTGGCTAGGCTGCTATCCTAGTGTCCTATATGCCTCGTGTCTAAACCTTTGGATTTCTTGGGCCACTGGTGACTGTCAGGCGCCACTCTTCCATGCGGAGTTCTCGGTGGATGCTGGGCCACAAGAGGCCCCAACGGGTCCCTGGGTGGCTTTGACAATTTGAACATCAAAAGTCCTCGGTTGCAGCAACCCTTCTGTGGGTTTGGTTTCAAACAAGATGGAGAAGACTCGGACACATGGGACACGATGCCAAAGTTCCCGTTTGCACCTCGTCATTGCTTCCGGTAGCAACGAAACCTCCCTCTGGATCCGGCCGCAGGTGTTCAATGCTATTGCTGCAAAGCGACGAGAGGCGTGTGGAAGTGCAATTGCTTCGAACATCTTCGATCCTTTACCAAGAAAAGACACATTGTTGGGTTCGGCTCTTTTCCCGTGTTGACCAGCAGAGTTGCAATTTCATAGTCACTGGCGTGTCTGGATATTTCTGGGATTCTTCTTGGTTTATATTCCGCTGTTCTTGAGTTATGGAAGAGAGATGCCCTCTTTGTGAAACGCCTTGCGTTTTGTCCCAAAAACGGATGAGAGGCGCAGTGGAATCCTCGGCTGCAGCAGCTGAACATCAGTGGTTTCTCTGATTCTGGTGTCCGCAGTGTGCACGAGGTCAGGGGTGCGAAGGGATACGGGCCTCGGCATAGTCAAGTGGCATTCAGGTGCAAATCAGAAGGAGAGGTACAAGAGGGAATCAATCGATTGTATTCGATTGTCAATCAAGCCCCAGTCCTGGAAGGTCAAGAGCTCTCATTTTTGCGCCATTCTGACCATTCTTCATGACTTCCGCAGGAGTTTTCAATGCCAAGCGTGATGGGCTTGAAGCTCTCACCGCGAGAGATCTTCGAATTCCAGGCAAGTCCGTGGGCAATCGGGAGACAGCAGGGGACGTGACACAAAAATGCACAAAACCTCTTCAAGCAGTATAAGATAGTATAAGTATACATATAAAATCATATAAATCCATGTAAATTCTCCATTACAAACCCATTATACCCCCAATCCCATTCGATTAGGCCTTCGATTATCCCAATTACTTCCTCATGATACCGGAAGCCCGAGAGTCTGCAGGCAGCGGAGCGCAATGCGAGCCGCTACTTGCTGACCTTCAGCTCTGACACGGAGCGGAGTTGGGTTTGACATGTTGAATTTGTTTCACTGTGTTGATGTGTGTTGGGATAGTGGGACATGGTGGATTCGAATATTCTACATACAGGAGGATTTTTGGTTCAGAGACATCTACAAAGACAGAGGTGAAGGTGATGGACGCACCACTCGGTGTTGAACCATTCCTAGGGGATCAAAGTTGATTCATGTTGAACCTGTTGACTCATAAAGTGTCACAGATGTCGATTTCTCAGAGCCATTCAGAGCCTCAGGACTCTTCGATCCCATCGTTCAATAACTCTGCTTGAGACCCAAACGCTGCACGCCACACTGCATAGTAGCTGCAGCACTATGCTGCACTCCTCTCTGCTGCTCAGAACATGCTGTATGCACATGCCGTGTAGAGATAAGGACTGGTGCCGATCTGTGTCAAGTCTGTTGAAAACTGTGCGCACCTGTCGTTTCCAGCGCTTTTGCATTCTTGGCTGGGTTGAAGCCACCAGTTGAGTCTAAGTGTTGTGTGCGCCGTGTGGGCCTTCTTTTGCTTCGCTTCTCTTGGATTGTTGTGGATGTTCATGCGATTCTCTTGAAACCTGGCAGAATGATGCATCTCTCACTACCACCAAGAGCTGAGCTTGACATTGATGCTACAAATCTTCTGCTACATTTGGCTGATCTGCCAGGCATTTGACATGGATATTGATCGTTTGCCATACATGCTATAGATTGCCACAGCATGCTTGGTCTTGAACCCTCTGGGAAATGCGTTGAAGCTTGAGAAGTGACTTGACGGGTGCGCGCCATTGTCCTTGCTTTTGCAGTTCCGTGGATGGTTCCAGTGTCCCAAACGCGCTTCCCATCTGAGGGATGTCAAGTCAGCTGCCCTGAGGCCGTCAAGGCTACACAATGCGTTGCAGCTTATGAGGTGCTCCAACCATGGTGGGCTCAACAGCCACGCATTGAAGACTCTAAAAAAGATTCCTTGAAACTTCCAAAGGCCTGGAAGAATATGGAAGAATTTTAAAGAACTTTGGGTTTGACATGGTTTGACAAATTTGACTCAGCAAAAATCCAAAGCTTGGCGCAATCGCAGTGCCTCAGGGCACTTGGATCACTCTTTCCACCGCTCTGGCCAGGTGGTGCCTGATGGCAGTGCAGGTCAGCCATCAGACTCTCATGGCCGCAGACCTTGGCTTTTCGGATGGACACACCAATCCTAATTTGTCGGATTGCAAAGTGAAGCAGAATCTGCTCTGCTTGTTTGGTCCAATTTCAATCTTCAGCTCTCTTGTGACGATTGCTCTGCTCACATTGCTTTTGCTTCATAGTTTTTACGGATATTTGTAGTCTCTCAAGTCAAACTCACTTTGCCGTGACAGGTTCTCGCATTCGCATGGTTCAGCATTTGAACGCCAACGCTGCGGCCTCGTCTTTTTTGTGGAGATGAGCGACATGCGTTGTCCTCATTTAGATGTACAAGCAACTTCCATCTACAGAAGAGAGATGGATCATTTCATGATCCAAAAAATGTGCCTGCAGCTCTTGGTCCCAAAACATGACATCATGAGCCTGCGGGTTCGTGTGTCTCGCTGGTAACTTGTAACTTTAGTTTCCAGGATTGGCGTGAAACGTATGCTGCCTATGCTCCGTACCCGGCAAGGTGGGGATGGCCGAGCACGTCCAATTTCTTTGGGAAAAGACGGTGATTTCTATGTTGAGTGCCTGGGCAAGTGAGCTGAGTGAAGAGGCGAGGCCCACGCATCAAATGCCTGGTGGAAAAAGGTCTTCAGGAAGGTCTTCAGGTGATTTCAGGATTTTCTGATGTTTTTAATCAATAGGTGGGCTTACATCTGGCTTCTTCATGTTTCTTCATGTTTCAGTCATCCACTTGAAGTGTGCTGGGGAAAGCACGTTGCCATGGCAAGGCTCGCAACATTGTGGCCCAGCGAAACTGCGGCAAAGGACTCCTTTGGTCAGCCAGTTGGACATGTTTTTACTGGGAGATAGATGCAGATGGTAGGTTCATGTAGATTCCATACTTCGTGGCTCATCCAACTTAGCAAATAGATTAATCATATCGTATTATATCCCTGGTATTCCCTGGTTATAAGTGGGGGATAAGTAGTGTCAATCAACTTATTACTGGCTGGGATTATATATAACATATTATAAACAATATTCTTGAGTGGGATACACTTTCAAGTACAATCCAAAAGTCCAAGAGTGGGACGAGTTTTTTTGGCAGTTTGTGGTTCCCGGTCACAAGCACATTGTCCTAGACTTGTTGGTGAAATCACGGTATATGTCCCGTCGTGCTATGCACTGACTATTCTTGGGTCGTATGGATTCACATGGTTGCTGATGTATTACATTCAAGATATGAATCAAAGTTCTCCCCAAGAATGAATTTTGTGGGGCCAAGTACGCCAAATACTGAAAGAGATCAGACTTAATAACACCTTGAGTAAGCACTTTGTGGTCACTCTTGCCCATATGAACATTTACACCATCATTCCATCAAGTATCCCCGATGTGTCCTCCAATTTTGCGTTGTCAATATGCAATTGATATCCATTCACATCTCCATTGTTGCTGGCTAGGCACCAATATCCCTTGATCACTCAATATCCATCTATTGTCTGGACCCTGACCCGACCAGGAGGCGGCTGTCCTCTGCCCGGCTATGACAGCGATCTGTTGGAGCTCTTGAGTCCCTCACCATTACAGAGGCGATTTATGCTAAGCGGGTGATGGATTTCTGGTGAATTGATATGACTTGTGGTGAATTTATGATGATCTATGCTGAGTCGATATGAAGTGATGATGATTTCTGGAAAATCATGATGATTTGCATGATTCTATTCTATGATGATTTATGATTGAATATTGTGGTGAATTATAAAGGGGAATCATGATAAATTGCATGGTAAGGGACATGGCGCTCGGTGAGTTGTACGGTGAATAACGACGAATCGTGACGAATTGTGATGTATGGTGAATTGATGAGAACATATTATGATCTATGGAACATTATGATGGTGGTGGTGATGATGCTGATGATGATGATGATGACGACCGTGACTGTGACAGTTAAGGTATATGTTCTGATGAAGTCTGCCAAGTTATGATAATAGACATGAGAACATAGGATAGAAACAGTAAAGTAATCTAAAGTAAGTTAAAGTAAGATAAAGTAAGAATCGGTAAGATAACGTATGATAGATGAAACACGTGATCCCGAAATTGCTGGCAGTCTCTGGTTGGGTAGTCGGGTAGTCACAAACTGCCTTCTTGCAAGTACCTCTGAGAGTTTTACACAGTCAGTGGGCAATTTGTCAGCAAGTGACTGCTTTGGATCCATTTGGTCCTGCGCTGAACAGGAACAGCTCGATGACTATCGCAAAGGTGCTGTCTCTGGCGCCCAAGCAGGCCGATTCAGTACTACTGTTAGCAAGTGGTAATCCTATCTTTTATCCTGCCCATCCCCAGCACACACCATGACCAACACACCAGCACCCGCGCCAGCAATTGGGGTGGTGGAAATTGTTGCTACACTGTGATCTTTTTTGTTGTGTGCGCTGGTGAGGTTGTTATGTTTTGCTTTGTTGTTGCCTGTGGTGTTTTTTGGCTTTGCTGGGGCAGGTGCTGGGATGTGTGCTGTGTGCTGCGGGGTGGGGTGTGGGAAAAAGGTAGGATTCCTACAGGCTAACTACTACCTAGGACCTGGACGAGGGATTTATCAGAATACTCATGGATCATTCTGGATCATGATAGTATATTATAGTCCATCCCCAAGCGGGTGATGTGGGGTGATGTATGGGCCAAGAACGCCGCTTTATGTGTTTCGCAGGTGTCTTTCCGGCGCCTGGCAACGGCAACAGATTCCCTGCCTCACTGGCAACGGGCCTTCGGAAAGCTGCCCCTGACCACGGTTTTGAACGTGACGCAGTGGGACAGCTTTGAATCCCGGGCAGATGAGGCCTGGAAGAAATGGGACAAAACAACACCAACAGGACAAACAGGACAAACAGTAAGCATTCAGGATGTCCGAGCCATATGTTTTTAGCCATGCTTTTGTTCTGATGGTTTATGCTCTTTTTTCTTTTGAGGTGTGCTGTTGGGCTCCAGGTGATGTCACTCTTCCGGCTGGTGGAACACAATGCCACTGATGTCGAGACCTCGATGGTGTTGCTCCAGCTTTTCCTCTGATCGCATGGACAACATAGCATGTCAAGTTTGATGTTAAACTTGCATGTGAATTTTCCCTATGTTTCACCCAAGGATAGCCACTTTGATAGCCCGTTTGATGGCCACTTTGACTCCTGTTTTTGTTGGATGTCTTTGGATGCCTAGGACGAGAAGGAGGCCTTCGCCTCCCTGGCTCACGACGCCTTGGACGTCCAACGGCAGGGCGAGGCAGGGAAGTCATGTGGCTTATATGTTATATACATACTACATAAATCCCACTTTAAATAGCACATAGGTTTATTTGCCTATGAAAATTGCAATACAATGTTTTCTTGCTGTCCAGTCATTTGGATCATGTTAAGATCCGAAGTGCTTTGGCCAGGCATTGGCATCTTTGCAGTGGCGTTACCTGGAGGTCATAAATCGCCATGACTGCGATGCCAGCCTTCCTGACATCAACGGGGACCGGGATGGGAGAAGTCGAACAGACGACCTGTGGTTCAATGAATTGTGAATCGCGGCCCATATCAGAAATATCAGAAGCACACCACGATGCAAGTAGACAATATCATGACTGAGAGTAGGCACCAGAGCACCACACATTTCTGAATCATTCAGACCTTAACTCCCAAGACAATCACGTAGATGGTCATTGTGTGGTCACTTTGTGGAGCTTGTGTAAGCACCATTGAAGACCAATGATGCGATAGAAAACCTGGATCGTGCGCAGAACACTGGCAACCGGGCCTGGCCTTTTGCAGTTCTCGTGGCCATAGCAGTGGTCCCACACTCAGTTCCAAACTTCCCCAGCTGATCAGAACAACCGTGTCTTGCAACATGCAACCAATGTACAATGTACACCACTGATGTACACCACGGATACCTTGATCCAAGCTGTGCAGATGTTTTTATATTTTTATATTTCCTGAACATCTCACTAAAATTAAGTGGAGATCATTTGCCACCGCGTGATCTCGTGAGTTTCCTTTGCACAGTTCAGCCCTTGGGATGTTGAGGCGATAGTTGTGCTCTTGCTGTCGTGCATTGGCTGCTGCTGCGCTAAGCTCTACCGCATCCGGCGCGAGAGGTGGGCGAAACGTTCATCGCGACCCTTTGGGAGCTGCATACACTTCAAATATCTTTCCGCACACGTCATTCTTAGAATTTTGAGGTATTCTAATTCTATGGTATTCTTTATTTTTTCCTGACTCTTTTAGAACTGTTTGTTCATATTGCATCAGCGGTCTCGGAAACCTCCCTGTGCCTGGAGATGCCAGGCAAGCTCGCCAAGCTGCGAGTTTGTTACTTAGCGCTGCTTCAAGTTGTGCTCCCAGCGACAGGCCAGCTATGCAGCTATGCCGCAGTTGTCACCACACGTCCCCAGCATTTCTCCCACATCAGCACCACAGCTATGACCACAAGGGTACTCAAGGACCAACACTGTACCAACACCAAGGAAAAACACCATGTAACCCTGGCGATTCAGAAGCTTTTATACGTCCCGTGTGTCAAGTGTCAGGGCAGTGGCTCCCACCTCAGAGGCACGGCCCCTAGAGCAAAGATGAGCAAAGATGGTGAAGATATGTGAAAATTGTGAAGAGCATGTTTGGACAAAATCCTGGCACAACGTTTGCAAACCAAGACTCCTCAACTCCTCAACTCAACATTCTGGACAATTTCTCAATCGACCGGTGACTGATCTTTGCTTTTCACTGAGCTCTCCACAGAGCTGTATTCTTGGATGTGTGGGAAAGGCCAGCACCACAGCATCCCAAGGAGAGGTGTTGAGGCGTTGAGGCACGGAATGCTTTGTTGAATCAAGGAAGTCTTGATGTACTCAGTGTACTCTTCCTTTTTGTGTTTGTAAGGTCGAAACCTTTCCACAGATTTGCTCTGTATGTTCCTGCTATGAGTTTGTGGGGTAGCACCAGTCTTTGGTGTTTTGTGGAGACGGGTGCTTGCATGTCTTCCATGTACATCCATGTACCAGGATCAGTGAAATGCTGTTTCCACTCTGAGATCTTTTCCGTTCAGAGCACTCCGTCCAAAGGGACGGATGTACCACGATGAATTTTGTGTGTGCTCAAGGGGCGATCCGGCTTGGGTTCTCTTGCACCTTCAATGCCAGCACATGGTAAGGTCATGTCTATATCCAAGCATTTGTTCCCTCATACTGATACTCGAGCACCACCATGTGCCAACTATTTTGGCTCAATTTGGGTAGCCCCTGGAGAGAAGTTCGGAATTAGGCTGAAGTTCGTACCGGGAATCTCTGTCTCATCTGTCTCTCATGACTCAAGGGAATCGTCTTGAGGCGCGGCGAGACAGGTTGAGGGCGCGGTGCGGTTCGGCCTTCGGCATTTCGGCCCTTGCAAAGTCGCAGGCTTTCTGCGATGCAGTGCTTTTCCACGGTCGCATCAAAATGTCTAAATGTTAAAGATGTGTTACAGATATGGTAAAGATGTAAATAGAATTGAAATGATAATAAGATGGAAATAAACATAGAATTGAATAGAGCCAAATTCACATCTAATCGCATCCAATGGTATTCCCTTGGCAACATTGGCATCTCTTCAACCTGGAGGCGCTCATCCCTTAGCGGAACGGGTGCCTCTCGAAATGCCCACTTAGCCTACTTAGCCTACTTGGGGCGGTCTTCGATTAAGTTTGGTGTTGATCCTTCGGGCTTTTTGAAGCCAGGGGAGTGGCTTCCGCCTGACTTCAAACCGTTTTTTGCAATGAAAAGGAATTGCGTGCTCTTGCTGATGACAGAACCACCCATTGCGTGAGATGCTCACTGCTTTCGAAGGTCTTGGAAGCTAAGTCTTTGATCTGCTCCTGTAGCTAAGTCTCCAGGGAAGCCATTGAAATTCAACAACTAGTAACTATTCTATTTTTTTTCCTTATTTGAACCACAAGAGAAGTTTGATGAGTTTGGGTGGTGCTGAGGGGAAGGGTGTATGGCTGATGATTCACGTCATGATAGCCTCTCTACCGGTACAACGCTTGGTTCAAAGCGTTGCAGATATACAGAAACGGACAAGGCATGACAGACTCGGTCAGACTGGTGGATTTTCAGATGACCTGTCCACATTGACAATTGAGTCCACATGAATTCTCAACAACTTAGCACATACAGCACATTCAGTACTTTCTGAGAACTCTGAGAACTCTGAGAATTCCAACTTCCAATGATTTCTTTTTTTTGTTGTCAATGACTGCGCACAGCACCTGGGCCAGAGCTGAGCCCATGACGTCATGGGTCCCCTTCGCCGGATTCGCTCCGATGATGACCCAGAGGTGCAGAGCAGCCACCTCTGTGTATCCACTGTAGCTGGTGGTAATGGGATGTAATGGGTGGATGTTTGCACTGCAGTGCTCTTTGAATCTCTTTGACACGTTTGGTGAAACGTCGCCATCTCAGCTCTGGAGGGGTCCTAGGGGTCCTTAGGTCCTGAGTTGCAGTTTTGAGATCAAGTGGAACAGACGGAATAGATCTCTGCCCTAGGTGAGTTTAAGATCGACACAGGACCCGTCCCGTCTTGTCCCGTCTTAGGAATGTCACGCCTCGGTCATCGGTTATTGAACATAGTTCAATTCAATCCTTAGACACTGCAGCCAGGTGCCAGCTCACGAACCCAAGCGGGAGCAGAGCTTAGCGATGCGTCAAGCACCGGGGTCGTTAGGAGCGATAACGTGCTCCAATTGTCGTATTTGCAGATTGATTTTGGCGAAACCCAGCAATCCTGTACTGGATTCTTCATGTCAGCACTAACTGCTGACGAATCGTTGAAAACAAGTATATATGTTCAATTTCAACTTGATTTGCACAATCTGCATGTTTGAAGTCCAGTCCCCGAGACTCAGACTGTTTCACATTTCATCCTTTTCCCACTCTTTTCCATCCTTTTCTGCTAGATTTCATGATGAATCATGATATGTACACATATATATATATAATTATATATATAAGGGGTCGGTGCGTTTTCCGGGCCCCCTGTAACACTATTATTAGGGTTGATTATTATCATTGTTTCTTTTAATGGAAAACGCACTGAGCCCATGTGTATGTCAGTATGTGGTGTATCATCATATGATGTATCATGTGTCTGCTTCACAAATATCAATGTTTCTTNTGTCAGTATGTGGTGTATCATCATATGATGTATCATGTGTCTGCTTCACAAATATCAATGTTTCTTATCTCCATCTGCTTTCATATCAATGATGCCTCAACATAGTATGTTTATAAACACACCTTTGTTTGTAAACATTTTGTTTCAGATAGATTCCAAAACAAAAAAACAAAAAAAGCAAAAAAAAAAAAAGCAAAAAAAAACAGAAAAAAACAAAAAAAAACAGAAAAAACAATAAAACCAAAAAAGAAAAAAAAAACAATAATCTCCGAACTAGTTTGCAGAATATTTTTTTTGTTTTTTTTGTTTTTTTTGGTTTTCCTTTCTGGATGCACCGGATTTCGTTCGATTCCTTCCGGTTGCCTTTCCGCAGGATGGCAATGACACATCCAGATACATATACATATATACAGGGAGAGATTCATACCTACATGTAGGTATGTATTGTGGAAGGGTTTTTGGCTGCAAGTCTTGTGTGTATATAGTATATATCTAAGTATGCACATCAAGCAGCAATAAACTAAGAGGACCTGAAAGCAAACCTGTCAAACAGCTAGGAAAATTCAGTTTGGTAGAAAGATGCTACAGTACAATTTTTTTTGCTATGAAATTGGGCCAATGAGTATCAGATATAAAATGGAACTCAATTTCGACCGGTTGCGCCATGCTCAAACGATAGAGTGGTGCTTGCTTCTATGTTGCATGGCTTTATAGGAAGCAGTGACAAGAGACAACAGCATTTTCGATTGACGAGATTTCATTTTGTCCCCAAGCAGTACTGCATCTTCCTGACAGAGCTCCCTGCAGCAGAAAGAGATATGTTATGTTTTGCAAGGGTAAGCATACTGGCTCTCTTGACATGTTGTGTTTTCAACACACAATATCAAGTATCAATTCAGATTTTAAGGGCCACAGCATGCTTCTCATAAGTCATCANACATGTTGTGTTTTCAACACACAATATCAAGTATCAATTCAGATTTTAAGGGCCACAGCATGCTTCTCATAAGTCATCACCACTTTGAAAAGGGTAAAAAAAAATCCCTCAAACATTAAACCATAATTTCAAATTTTACGATGGAGTTCTTCTATGTATATGATGGTCCTTTTATCAAGGGTCCCTTTATCAAAGGAGTATGGTATTTCTTGAAGAATGTGCGTTTTTTCTTCAAATATTATAACCTCCCTGAGAGAGATACAATATTATCTTAAGACAATGGCACTTTTTTTTTCCAAAATGCAATCCTTTTACATATGCAGCACTCTTCCTGACATGATATAAATTTTCTTTGGGGCATAAGGCATTATTTTGGGAAGTACCCTCTGCAAAATTATGGCCACAATTGATGAAGAAGAATGCAGAATTCTTTCATATCAGATAAGATAGATATGTCCTTTAGAATTAGCTGGTCTTAAGAATGCAACAAACAAGGAAANATTGATGAAGAAGAATGCAGAATTCTTTCATATCAGATAAGATAGATATGTCCTTTAGAATTAGCTGGTCTTAAGAATGCAACAAACAAGGAAAATTGAACCTTTCCAATAGGCATACCACATGTGTCAACAAAATAATCTTCTATTTTTGTTGGAACATGGCTTCTTGAAAAGAATACCATATTGTCTGATAGAATAATTGCAATTTGTAGGCAATATAGTCATCTTTACAGGATNTTCTATTTTTGTTGGAACATGGCTTCTTGAAAAGAATACCATATTGTCTGATAGAATAATTGCAATTTGTAGGCAATATAGTCATCTTTACAGGATTTTCAGGGAGTATTGCGTTGATGCATTGCACTTTTTGACATGGATTGCATAGTAACACAATGGCTGCAAATTTAAGATCACATCACATATGGTACAGGATTATTGCCTTATTTAAAGGGATACTATATCACTTGGCAGAAAATTGCAGTTTTTCAAAAGGAATGCTGCATCTTTGAAAGGATTCCTCCATAATTTGTTGGGGTATTGCTTCTTGAAAAAAGAAAGTTTCTCAAAGGAAAATTGCCAAAGAAGGACAAATGCTTCTTTGCAAGCAGGGGGGTCCTTCATTGTTGTATTTAATATTACATTTAGAACAAGAATGCAATATGTTTAATTCATGCTACATACTACAGGTACATATATTCCCTTCAAAGGAAGGCTATGCTTCTTTTCAGGGAAATCCTGCAATTTTGAAACATGATATTTTGCAAGGGATAGTGGAAGGGTTCATGCAACTATATCAATGATATTAAGGTGCAAATATGTTTCAATATTTCTATTCCTGAATTTTGTGTGTTCATAGTGATCCTTTACCTTCTGACTCTGGTGTATTTTCTACAGTGCATAGCTGATCTCTGCTCCACTGACCTGTGTGCACTTCTATCACCTAATCTAAGGTGATNGTGCACTTCTTTCACCTGATCTGAGGTAATCTCTGCAGAGGTGTGTGCTGCACACTTCTTTCACCTGATCTGAGGTAATCTCTGATCCACTGACCTGTGCACACTTTTCACCTGATCTAAGCAAAACTGACCTGTGTGCAGCAGATCTCTGCTCCACTCAACTCTCATTTGCTCTCACATGTTCTCACACCCCCATCTCATTTGNTCTAAGCAAAACTGACCTGTGTGCAGCAGATCTCTGCTCCACTCAACTCTCATTTGCTCTCACATGTTCTCACACCCCCATCTCATTTGAGAGTGACAACGTGCACCATCCCAGATCAAGAAAAGTGCACCAGTGGGAGTTGCGCCCATAACCTTCTGATCTGAAGGCCTTGGGGTGCCTCCACTAGGCCACACTGCCTCTTTCAATAAGAGCAGTAAAAATCACAAGGTGACTCTTAAGGGTTTTGCATGGAACTAAACTACATTACAGGTTGTGGTTGATGTAGAAATATGTTCAATGACGCAGTTGCATCACTTAAGAGGATCATCTGAACATAGGGACAGAACATGTGATTCCAGGGGGCCCGGAAAACGCGCCGCGCCCATATATAATTGTATATACATGTAGAGGTTTCCATAAATGGGGGTACCCCCAAATCATCCATTGTAACGGGATTTTCCACTATAAACCATCCATATGATGAATCCAGATATTTCATCCTCCATCAGCGACTCGACTGAGGATGTGGCAGATGCCCCAGGCATCCCGCGGGAGACGCGGCTCGGCCGGCGGGTGGAGGAGGAGAGGGGGTTGAAGATGGGGGCTTTGTCGGTATTCCCAACATGGCTGTTTGATGCTTAGTGGGAAGATGATCCTAGATTTTATCCCAAAATGTTATTAAATGTTACTTCGTAATTCCCAAAATGGCTATAAACCACGGATTTTAGGGGTCCCCCATTTTCACACATACCCATCTGATTTGGACGCGATGAGTTGAGAATTTGCTGAAGGGCCCTTCCGTCCTTGGACTTGGCCTATTGGCCTCTCCCGGCTGCGTGAACTTCACAGTGATACCAGGAGACATGCTTTATCACGGACCAGACGGTGACACAGGCTTTGCACAGCAACTAGCAATGCTTTTTTGCTGCTTGTGTCGTGGCGTAGTGCATAGATAATATAGCTCAGTGAGCTTAGTGAGGCCTTGCAGCCATCCCAGCTGAACGGTGGCAACCTTGTGGACATTTTTCAGAATCGTGAGGCAGGAAGAATCCGTTGGCAAATTGGAATACAGTATGTAAGAACATTGCAGTGTTGAAATATGTTGAAACTCACATCGCTCCCTATCCCCTGACGTCCATTGACCATTCTCGCCCGTCTGCATTTGGACAGGACGATTTCGATGCCGTTGAGACGATGGAGGTCTCCTACACTTCAACCTCCGGCGAGAAGGCTCTCCTTCACTTCTGTTGTGATTCACCAAGAGATTCAGGGTTGAAGTGGGGATTTCACAAGCGCCACATGGGGCTTTCAACAAATTTGGACATACTTCAAAGATCTTCAAGGTACACAGATGGGGATTTTAACCTGTACAGAGTTTGCCCTGTAAAGGTCCAGGAGTTGGTCTTTGCCGAAAACTCCAAGCAGACCTTCAGTGGACCACGGATCCTGGTCTCAGCATCTCGTCTCTCTAGTAGACTCTAGCCGCTTTGTCGGCGCACGTCAACCGTTTCAACGTCTTGTTTCCTTTGGCGGTTGGGCCGTTCGGTCCGTTGCACTGCTGAGGCCAGCAGGGTGAATACGATGCACCGGGCCATCTCTGTCCTCTCTCGCAAGGTAGGCATCGGTATGCATTGCCCAGCGCCATCATGGCCATCTTAGATGCTTCAACCTGTGTGGTGCTTGCAGGTTGACAATCTGACTACCACTTTGCGGGTATGCAGAGAGCACTACTACAAGGATCTCCGTTTTGAGTCAGCTGGGGACCTTTGGGATATTTCCCCACAACATTGTGTGGGGTTCTTGTTTTTTGCTCTGCACCTCCCGCCTTCTCCTCCTCCGCCTCCTCCCGCGTCCTCCCTCCTCACACAACGCTCACATACAACATTCTCACATACAACTCTCACACATACAACATTGTCACACACAACTCTCTTACACACAACATTGTCACACACAACTCTTTCACACACAACATTGTCACACAGAACTCTCTCACACACAACATTGTCACACATAACTCTCTCACACACAACTCTCTCACACACAACATTCTCACACACACACACACACACAACTCACACACAACTCTCTCACACACAACATTATCACACACAACTCTCTCACACACACACAACTCTCTCACACACAACATTTGTCACACACAACAGTAATCACCACAACTCCCTCACACACAACTCTCTCTGCCTTCGTTTTGTGTGGCAGGCGTGGCACTCACGGCACTGGGTTGGCTCTGGTGACGGCCTTGGTCGCCGCTGCGCGCCTCTTTTGCGTGGCAGGGGTGGCGCTTGGCGACATCTGCCTTCGTTTTGTGTGGCAGGCGTGGCACTTACGGCACATCAGCCTTCGTTTTGTGTGGCGGGCGTGGCACTTGGTGACATCTGCCTTCGTTTTGTGTGGCAGGCGTGGCACTTACGGCATTGGGTTGGCTCTGGTGACGGCCTTGGTCGCCGCTGCGCGCCTCTTTTGCGTGGCAGGCGTGGCGCTTGCGACATCTGCCTTCGTTTTGTGTGGCAGGCGTGGCACTTACGGCACATCTGCCTTCGTTTTGTGTGGCAGGCGTGGCACTTACGGCATTGGGTTGGCTCTGGTGACGGCCTTGGTCGCCGCTGGGGTCATGGCACCCCCACACACCTGAAGGGTGTGAACGGGGTGGCATGTCAAAGGTATAGAAGGTAAATGTTAATGAAATATGGGCCCTCAGATCCGGGCCCGTTTTCTTTTTTCCCACCCCTCTCCAGAACAGGAGGCAAGCCACCCTTTATTCCGCCTTTTTGGGTTTAGGGCAAGCCCGTAAATTCCCACCCTTTTTTTGCATGTCTCGCAAGCTTTACTTTTTACCTTCGGTTGATAAAAATATGTTCCAAGATAAATCATGATATTTATGATTTTCCCGCGGCTAGCATCATTTGTATTCGACGGCGCTTTCTTCCATGCATGTTCTGGCTTCCTTGGGTATGCGGTTTTGTGCCGTGTATGTATGTTTGCTTCTACACCGCGCAACTTATATCTCTTTGGAAAAGAGAAATCTATTTTGGAAACCGCAATTACAAGCAGTCTACCAAAAAAACACGTATTTTTGGAAACGTGCTTGCAGCCCAAAAACGCGAAAACTGCACCTACCTACAGGTTCAAGGTCCCACGCGCAAAAATCAAACAATGTGTCACTTTTTTGATACATCTCGTGACCCCCTCGGAGATGTTCGCTTTCGACCCCGAAAGCATCGAAACAGAAAAAAATGACTCTCCTTGGTCTCCTCCTTGCTCTCCTCTCCTTGCATTCTCCTTCTTCTCCTCCTTGCTTGCTCTCTCCTTGCTCTTCTCGTTGCTCTCTCTCCTCGGCTCCTTGCTCCTCCTTGCGCGTGCTCCTCCTTGCTCCTCCTTGCTCTCCTCCTCGCTCTCCTCCCTGCTTGCTCTCTTCTTGCTTGCCTCCTCCTTTCTCCTGTTCTTTCTTGCTTTCCTTGCCCTCCTTGCTCTCCTCCTCGCTCTCCTCCTTGCTCCTGCTTCCTTGCTCTTCTGCTCGCTCTTCTTCTTGCTTCTCTCTTTGCTCGCTCTTCTCACTCTCCTCCTTGCTTCTCCTTGCTCTCCTCCCTGCTTCTGCCCTCTCTCTGCTCTCCTCCTGGCTCCTCTCGCTCTCCTCGCTCTCCTCGCTCTCCTCGCTCTCCTCCTTCTCCTTGCTCTTCGCTCCTCGCTCTCCTTGCTCTCCTCCTTGCTTCTGCTCTCTCTGCTCTCCTTCGCTCTCCTGCTCCTCGCTCTCCTTCTTCTCCCTCCGCTCCTCCTTGCTCCGTGGTCTCCTTGCTCTCCTCCCTGCTTCTGCTCTTTCTTTGCTCTCCTCCTTGCTCCTCGCTTTCCTTCTTCTCCTTGCTCTCCGCTCTCGTCCCCGCCTCTTCCTTGCTCTTCGCGCCCTCCTTGCTCCTCCTTACTCTCCTTCTTTCTGCTCTCCTCGTTGCTCTTCTTCTTGTTCTCATCCTCGCTCTTTCGTGCTTGCTCTTCTCCTTGCTCTCCTCATTGCTCTCCTTCTCTCGCTTGGTCTCCTTCGCTTTTCTCCTGGCTCTCCTCGTTGCTCTCCTTCTCTCCTTGCTCCTCCTCCTTGCTCTCGATTGTTCTCCTTCTCTCTCCTTCGTGCTCTCCTTTTGCTCTCCTTGCTCTCCTCGTTGCTGTCCTTCTTGCTCCTTCTCCTTGCTCCTCCTCCGTGCTCTTCTCGGTTGTTCTCCTTCTTGCTCCTTGCCTCCTTGCTCCTTGTTGATCCTTGCCCTTTGCTGCTCTTGCTCTCCTCTTTGCTTTCCTCCTTTACTCTTGCTCCTCCTTGCTCCTCCTTGCTTCTCCTCCTTCCTCCTTCTCTGCTCTTTGATTCCGTCGGTTTTCTTTTTCTTTCTTCCTTGCTTTGCCTTTCCCAGTCTTTCCCGCTGGTTCTTTCCGGTCTGTTCTTTTTTCCTTGCCCCAAGTCCGCGGCTCACGGCAGAGCTGGCTGACGTGAGGGACTTGGGGAACTGAAATCCAGCACTTCTATTGTCTTCGCTTGCTTTCCCTGTTTCTCCCAGTGCACCCTTGCTCTACTCTTCTCGTGACCTCTTCTTTTCCTGGTTGTGCTCCCGTCCTGCCCTGCTTTCCTTCGTCTGTCTTCCTAACTTTGCTTGTCAGGATTTTGCGCTGTGCTTTCCAGCGAGCGTCGGACGACAGAAGGAAAAGAAAATCCCGGAGGCGGGGCGCTGCTGGGTGAAAGGGGTAAACAAGGTAGAAGAGACAAAAAGAAGCAAAGAAGTTACTGAACCAAGAGAGGGAAAAGAAAAGGAAAAAAAAGGTGAAGAACTGAAGAACTGCAGCCTCCTCGCCTCAAAGACTAGCTACACAAGAAGGACCACACCAACTAAGCATGGTGCTGTCCTTGGAGATCCTCACGCTGGTCGCGAGCTTCGCCATGGGGCGACAAGTGCCTACGCAGGCTGTGAGGAACGGCGCGACGGTGGAGGTGTGGGACCCCACGCAGTCCGCCTTTCTCTTCCCACGCACTTGCCGCGCCTTGAATGGGTACGCGGCAAGGCTGTTGTGGGTTTACGCGGCACGCCTGTTGGCGAGGGTGCCCGGAGCTGTGACTACACTGGGGGTGTTGCATCCGGCTGGTGGACGTGCTCCGTGGGCAAGACCTCGGACTGGCACCGACGGGAAGAAGGGTGGCGCGCGAAGCCGCCTGGTGGCACCAGAGTCTGATGATGCCACCACGCCTCTTGTCAGTCCTGTTCCACGAACAGGTTCTGACGTGGTGATTTGGCAGAAGGTGGCTATGTGGCGGACGGTGCGAGTCCGACTCCCGCACGGCAGAAGGTTCGTGCTCAGGAGCCTCGAAGTCCAGCTGTGAAGTCGCGGTGAAGCCTTGGAAGCATGAGGGGTGAGGTTCAGACGGGTGTAGCTGTGGGGGTTCGTTTCATGCGGTGAGCTCACGAGAGCGTCCCAAGAAAAAAGCGTGGCAGGCGTGGCGCTTGGCGACCTCTGCCTTCGTTTTGTGTGGCAGGCGCGGCGCTTGGTGACATCTGCCTTCGTTCTGCCTTTGTTTTGTGTGGCAGGCGTGGCACTCACGGCACTGGGTTGGCTCTGGTGACGGCCTTGGTCGGGGTCCTGTGGCGCCGCGCCTCTTTTGCGTGGCAGGCGTGGCACTTACGGCACATCAGCCTTCGTTTTGTGTGGCAGGCGTGGCACTTGGTGACATCAGCCTTCGTTTTGTGTGGCAGGCGTGGCACTTACGGTACTGGGTTGGCTCTGGTGACGGCCTTGGTCGCCGCTGGGGTCGCGCTGGGGTCCTGTGGCGCCGCGCCTCTTTTGCGTGGCAGGCGCGGCACTTGGCGACATCTGCCTTCGTTTTGCGTGGCAGGCGTGGCACTTACGGCACAGCAGCCTTGGTTTTGTGTGGCAGGCATGGCACTTACGGGACTGGGTTGGCTCTGGTGACGCCGGTGGCGTCCTGTGGCGCCGCGCCTCTTGCGTGGCAGGCGTGGCACTTGGCGACATCTGCCTTCGTTTTGTGTGGCAGGCGTGGCACTTGGTGACATCTGCCTTCGTTTTGTGTGGCAGGCGTGGNAGGCGTGGCACTTGGCGACATCTGCCTTCGTTTTGTGTGGCAGGCGTGGCACTTGGTGACATCTGCCTTCGTTTTGTGTGGCAGGCGTGGCACTTACGGTACTGGGTTGGCTCTGGTGGCGCCGTTGGGGTCCTGTGGCGCCGCGCCTCTTTTGCGTGGCAGGCGTGGCGCTTGGCGACATCTGCCTTCGTTTTGTGTGGCAGGCGTGGCACTTGGCGACATGGACCTTCACTTTGTGTGGCAGGCGTGGCACTTGGTGGCATCTGCCTTACTTTCGCGTNNGTTTTGTGTGGCAGGCGTGGCACTTGGCGACATGGACCTTCACTTTGTGTGGCAGGCGTGGCACTTGGTGGCATCTGCCTTACTTTCGCGTGGCAGGAATGGCACTTACGGCGCTGGGCTGGCAGTGGTTTCAGACACAGCANGGCGTGGCACTTGGTGGCATCTGCCTTACTTTCGCGTGGCAGGAATGGCACTTACGGCGCTGGGCTGGCAGTGGTTTCAGACACAGCACCTGCAGATACGACGTACACACAACTTTGTCACACACAGCACTTTCAAGCACAACCCTTTCACACACACACAAATCTTTCACCCACAACTTTCTCACATACAACATTGTCACACACAGCTCTTTCACACAGAACTCTTTGACACAACTTTGTCACACACAGCCCTTTCACACACAACTCTTTCACACACAACTCTGTCACACACACAACTCTTTCACACACAGACCCTTGTCACAAACTCTTTCACACACAGACCCTTGTCACACACAACTCTTTGACACACAACTTTGACACACACGGCACTTTTACACACAACTCTTTCACACACACACACAACCTTGTCACACACACACACACAACTCTTTCACATACAACCTTGTCACACACAACTCTATGACACACAACTTTGTCACACACGCAGCACTTCCCCACATACAACTTCCACACAACTTTGTCACACACAGCACTTTCACACACAACTCTTTCACACACACACAACTTTGTCACACACAACTCTTTGACACACAGCTTTGTCACACACAACTTTCTCACTTACAACATTGTCACACACAACTCTTTCACACACAACTTTGTCACGCACAGCTCTTTCACACAGAACTCTTTCACACACAAACTTGTCACACACAATTCTTTGACACACACAACCTGGTCACACACAGCACTTTCACACACAACTCTTTCACACACAACCTTGTCACGCACAACTCTGTCACACACAACTCTTTGACACACAGNACACACAGCACTTTCACACACAACTCTTTCACACACAACCTTGTCACGCACAACTCTGTCACACACAACTCTTTGACACACAGCTTTGTCACACACAACACTTTCACACACAAGTTCTTGAACACAATCTTTCTTCCACCATGTCCTCTCTCTTTCTTGCCTTCACCATCTCATTTTCACATCTGTTTGCTGATTCTTTGAAGGAGTTGACTTGTGGGGTTATCCGGTCCTTTAATTTTGTGGAACTTGCGTAGACGTTGCAGAGAATGCCAGAGATGTGAAGGTACATATGTGACCTACTGTACACGATCCTACACTAAATACTCTTTCACCAGGAGTAAACTCTGACGCAGCATGGCCGCAGGAGCTCTTCTCCCTTCGTCATGGTCGGCAGCCCTCAGAGGAACATGAAAAGTTCTGGTGAGAGCCCCTGGGGTGGTGCCAAGGGTCGGACAAAGCAGGTCAAGCAGTTCAAGCCACTCTGCGAGGTTCACTCCTCAGGCCTACCAAGACACGGTCTAAACCTCAGATCCTGATTGCATCAGTCTAGATGAAGTGTGGTTAGTCATGACCGTATTTGCAGAATATCACCTCATCGGCTGCTGTTGATGCTTCTGTCATGCAGGTGTCTATTCAAGAATTGCGGAAGCGCTTTGGAACAGAACAGGAGGTGCCCGGGATTGCCCGGGTCATCCTGACCTGCCTGGGTCACCTGGGAAAAGAACCAAATCCAAAGCAGCACAGGGGTCCATGTTGCCAGGACTTGCGCAAGCGCGAGCAGGAAGTTCGTGAACTCAGGCGGCCTGTTGATGATTTGAGTCATTTCAATGCATAACACCGTAGAGGCCAGATGGTAACACATAGTAATTCTATCGTTGTCACAGTTTGTGCAACGTTCTTGATTTGTGCCAGGGCCAAATTGCGTCAAATTGACAGCATCGCTGAAGATCGCCTTGAGAAACTCATCACGCATTGGCCTTAGCTTTTCAATCTAGGGCTACATACAGCCTTTGCTCAGAGATGTTGTACTTGAGTTGACTTGATCCATCGGCTGATAGGTGGCTTTTTCACGTTGAGTCACTGAGAGCTTGGACATGGATTTTCTGAAAGACCAGTGCATTCGCTCCCCTGCGGAACGCGGAACCATGGTGAGACATCACTTGAAATAGACTTAAAAGGTTTAAGTTGAGCATGCCGCACATCCTTGGATCAGGCGCAAGACGATTCCTGAGCTCTTCGGTTTCTCGGCAGACAGACTGTGACAGATGTGACACTCATGTAACCCGTGTGACTCCTCTTTGAGTGAAGTGTGGAATCATGCGCAAGCTGAGAGTCCAAGAATGTCCAAGAATGTCCAAGACCCGAGAGTCAATCGGGGCAGTGTCGGACAGAGTTGGACATGATGCAAAGCTTCCAACTTGGGCACTGTGATCCTGTCAGACTGGATGAGAGACATGAACGGTTTCCGGGAGGTTGGAGCCGGGTGTGGATTGCCACCCTGAATCTCTCCACTCTCGAAGCTTCACATGTGCCACCGTTTTGACCTGATACAGTACTGTATGATAATTAATTATAGGGAATTCTAGATGATAATATACGTACTCGTATATAGTACTAATTTGGTGAACGCCATAACAATCCACCCCCAAAATCACCATTTCATACATGGGTGGCTTGTTAACCATCCCCAGATAGTAGGTTTATTATTGGGTTTACCACATTTATCCAATATGTAATTAAATGTAATTTATCATGATCACATGGCTTAGCTTGCGGCTGAACAGTGAGTGGCACTGTTGGATGCTGGACGTGCGCCTGAACAGGTGGACTTTGACCTCCATCTGCAGGTCCTTGCGCAGGACATGGAATATTGAATCAATCGGATGTAGAAAGTGACGTATAGTGACGTGATATACATCTAATATACATCCATCATATAATACACATCACGTATATCACTGTAAATGATATTTGTGTATGATACATGCGCGCGCGCACACACACACACATTTATAATATACACATGCATTGACAGATATATCATTTCAGATTCAGAGCTGTGACCTTTGTCAAGCCAATTTTCGGGCTGTTGGGCTTATGAACTGAACAAAGTCGCGAAGAATGACCCTGCCATTGGCAGGAGATAAGTCTCAAGGCTCGCATGAGACCAGGAAATCCACCCGGAGAACCACAAAAGGGGTATGGCCCGCTATGGCTGAATCATCAGCTGTTGTGACTTGTGAGGGCCAAGTTATACAGCCTCTTTTAGGCTGAGCAGAGTGTATCCAAATCATCAAGTTGTCCTGGAAAATGTCTGCAATTGAGTGAACATGATGATCATGATGGAATCATTGATTTGGTGTCCCCACACCGCCTAAATCTAATGGCAAAGTCCAGCACAGTCCAACCCTAGAAATTCGATGGCAGCGTTGACGGAAGGCAACTGATGCAAACAAGGCCTTGCGGGCTGGTGGATGTAAGTACTTGAAGATAGTTGAAGATATTTGAAGGTAGTTGAAGTATAATGAAGTATCTAGTGCTTGGTGTGTGCCATCATTTAAGATGGAACCTGCCGCTTCAGCGATACAGCAGGTCACGTTCCGAGAAGCTGACTGCAGTCGTGACCACATTTGTTACCCTTGCAGGCCCCTGACCTGGAGAAGGAGAAGCTGAAGAGCAGCCTTGAAGATGCAGAATTTGAGGTGGATACTGGATGATACTGGGAGACTGGGGAATCAAGATCAAGAACTTGGAAAGGGACATGAACGGAAAGGCTCTGGTGGACTTGTACTCCCTGGACTACTTTTCCTGCAAGCGAATCTAGCAACAAAAACATAAAAACGTTGGGAGATGTTGCTTTGTTGAACTGTTCATGCAACAGAGGTGCAGCCCAGGTTGAGGTCAAATCGAGATCCACTTGGTGCACCAGTGGGTCACCAGTGCCTTTTCTGTGCAGGTTGAGAGTTTGCAGAAAAAGCTGATGGAAGCCCAGGCAGGAGAAAGTGCGGTCCGGAGTCGGGATAGGTTCTTGTCTTCCAAGTATTTCCAGGTGGGGTTTGGTACGTTTGGGTTATCGATGTTGTTGTGCCAACATCTGCAGGTGGCCAACCAGGGCCTCATGCAATTGCTGACAGAGAGGCCTTGACGGCAATGATGTCTTCCTATCACAGGATTTTCAGTATCTATAGGACCTATAGGATCTATAGGACCTATAGGATCTATAGGACCTATAGGATCTATGATGATCCATGAGGATCTATGCTGCTCCATGAAGCTTGCTCTCCCGACTGAAGTGGCTATCAGATTTCACCCTGAGGCGGGCTGAGCCAATCGTGGCAGCACCGGCGCCCATTGAGGCCGGAATCAGCATGGAACCTGCAGCTGGCAGCAGTCTTTTTACACAGAAATGGTTGCACATGTTCATATGGTGGTGTATGTATGTGTATGTACCTTTGCAATTCCTCCGTATCAATGTCCAAGAATACATGCACCAGCAACTTACAGAGGTAGAAGTATATAGGTTATTATATATGCTAGTTTCTGCATTGTGTCATCTGTCTCAAGGATAAATTAGATCAGATCATAGCAGATCTACTTGATTCCGCCTGCTCAGGAGGAACCTGATCTGGACGAGTTCAGTAACTCAAGTTCAGTGGCCACGCCTGTACGGTCGAAGGAGACGGCCGAGACGTCTCCCGGCGCAGTTGGACGTTGGACGGCTGATCGAAGTTTCAAATGGTCGGTCAGATATTGGAAAGTCCACCACCATCATCCTCATCTCATCATCCATCCTCATCCACTATCATCATCCACCATCATTGACCATTATCCATCATCATCCACCACCAGTACTGGTATCAGCCACCATATATCCACCATTTGCCCATGATTTTCCCATGTTTTCAATGGATTTCAATGCTTTTCCTCGGAGACTTCTTCTTTTCGACCAAGGCAGCGCCGACGCTCGCAGGGCACTGAGGACGGTCTCAGCGGCTGATCGCGGGTTTTTGGAAATCCATGGGATGATTTTGGTTTCCATCTACCAGAAAATCATGGCAAATCCCCTGCATTTGCTGGGTAAATCCATGATTGTCCTGTAGTTGTTTTTTGTTTCTATTACGGTGAAGCAGTAACCAATGATTGTTAGGTTCCCGAATTAGAGGGTGATCCAACAGATCTTCAATCAGTTTAAGCCTCTGTCCAGCCCTGATGCTGCAAGGACACCTTGACCATTCTGAATAGGCAAGGCTGAGCAGGAAGAGCAGGAAAGAGTTGGCCTTGTGACGGTTTTACTATTCTATTTATAATATATATGTATATATATATATACATACATATGTTTTCTAATTTCAATTTTAAGATGATTGAAGATCACTTTGGGATGCCCGACATCCTCTATGCATCCTGTCCATGGATTGTCAGCGAAGCGTCATGCCAGCTGCAGAGATCACAGATCACAGATATGAACAATGTTGAACAACCGCAAATCGGACCACAATTGGGGGATGTTTTCTCTAGACTCTATACGAATCTGATGACTATGACCCTTGCTCCATGAGATGTTTTCAGGCAAGCACAAGCCGCTGCGGAGCTCGCTGAAGCGGAGGCGGTTTTCGGGTCTTGCTGCGGTTCAGTGAAGCCTTCAGTCGCAGCAGCTGCAACATGCCAGGAGAAGAACAGGCAGCTGCAAGCGTTGGCTGCAGCCTCAAAGATACACAGTGATATACATATATACTTACATATATTATATATGGATATATGTATATGTATACTATATATATATATATGTATATAGATATATAAATTATACATTGCATACATATAGCTGTGGGCTATGTGGACTCTTGGATCACCAGCCAAGAGTCTGGGAGTTTGGGATTGACCTTCATGGATCCAGGCAGATGCTTGGGAAAGGGAAGCCCGAGAGCAGTCCCGAAAGTTCAGAGCTCAGTGGCCACAAAACGATCTGCAAATCTGAGGCTGATGTGTACAACAAATGTGGGGTCCAATCGTATGTAAAAACGGTGTCTTTGGAAGGGACGAAAATTGGTGCCGTAAAATTTACACTCCCAGCATCTCTCAGTTGACACACTCTTTAAATCCTTTGAATGCTCTTTGGTTTGGGAAAATGCACCTTGGTTTGGGAAAAGATCTAGTCTGATCTAGTGACTACTAGTGTCTTTGTGTTCAAGAAACATCAATGTGATCACAAGTTTCCTTCTCAACAGCATCTGCATATATCTGCATCATCCCGTCACGACTGTGTACTGACATCGCCAGGGTTTATGTAGGAGCCACGATTTGCATTGAGAACCCTTTCGTTGGTCACCATTACGGATGCCCAGGAACGTCCTGTTGGAGCGAGCAAACAAGGAGGGCTTGGTGAGGGCACACGGGTTCAAGTAATGGCATCAGAAATCGTCAGGACATGAGTTACTTTTCCCCAAATATCCAGTCTTAGATCATTCCATATCCAGACCTCAACACTTGAGCATTGCCTTTCTTTGTTCCGCCCACCTGCAAGCAATAGCTTTGGTGAAGGACGCGACGCATTTGCAGAAGGCAAAAGATCAAGCTGACAAGGCACTTGGCGTCCAGCAGACGGCTGATGGCTTGCAGATGGAGTGCCATGATCTGCTGACAACATCTAAAACTGGATGCCAAACGAGCTGATGTGGAGCAACTTGATTGCAGGATATTGCAGGGAAATTTGAAGCTACCCAGTGCAACCAGAGCGCCAGGACGCAGCAAAAGCTCATCAGCAAAAAGAGGCGCTGCAGAAACAACTGGCGGGGTGCTCCAGTCGATAGCTATCAAATCATCGATGTGTGTTTGATCAAGAAGGGCCTTTACGGCCACATCCCAGCAGCATTTGCTGTTCCCTGTCACAGCAACACACCTTCTGGATCCTTCAGATGGGATCCAGCATGATCCACCAAGGAAAAGTACAAGAGCCAGATCGAAACTCTGAGGGCTGATGGGTTTGTCCCCACCTCAGCAGCCAAAGCAGCCATGCCCATGGTGCCGTTTGCATGCCATCAATGGTGCCCTCGACTCGGTTCTTGGCCGAGGAAGTTGAATCTCTCAAGATGTCAGAGGTCCGCCATGTGAAGACGTGGGAAACCGGCAAATTTCAGTTGCTTGACAGTGCGGAGTTCAAATGGTTGAAATGTGTTGAAATCCAATGTCACCAACTTGACTCTTCGCCTGATCATGGTGCAAATTTTTCTGTAACGTGACATCAAATGCGTGTCCGGATGAAGTGCAGGATGGAGGTTTGCTGCAGCCCCAGAGTCTTGGAATCTTCCAATGTGTGGCATTGTTGAACTCAGTTGAACTCTGCTACTGCGCAACTTCTTGCAACTGTGAGGTTTTCCAGGAGAAATACCATTGCCATCAACTCAGCTCCACTTGGCGTTGAAAAGAATTGAACAGAAACACATTGGATAATAAACTCTGCTGTCATTGCTAGCATTCAAATTTCATTTGGCATATTGAATACATGAATTGAATACATATTGAATACGACATATTGATGGAATTTGATGGGTATTAACTTAGTATTCACAGGAGTCGGCAGGGTGATTTCGGTGGCCTCAAAGCGAAGATCCACCAGTCGCCTGCGAGTCTGCCTTCCATTGCCTTCAGGAGGAGGCGGAGCTTTCAAGAGATGAAGGCAGCAAGGCGCGGAACTGGCACTGAACCCTGAAAAAGGAGTTGCTGTTGGTTTTCCGATCTGTAATGAGATGTAGATCTATTTACTGAAGATCTATTTAGGGCCAATTTAGGGCATATTTTGAGACCTCCATCAGAAATAGGGCAAACAGATGCTTTGACTATATCTTTGACTGCTTCGACCTTCAACAACAGTGGATATCTTGCGAATCATTTGATTTGACCATTTTTGCATGCCTTTGCTGGTGTATGTTGCACAAGGGGCGACTGAAGCCGGGAAAAGCCACTGGGAATGCAGTCAGAGTTGGTGGACAGTGGATGACCTGACCTGGATGACGGGTCCTGTCCCAGCACGTCCCAAGGCATCCAGCCGGGCAGCATCAAAGTCTTCTGGAAAGGACAGGATCTGGCGAGCTGGGGCATTATTTGTGAATCTTCATGACGGAAAGTGCAATGTATGGCATATGTATGGGATATATGATATATGGCATATCAATGCATATCATATGGATATGGGTTGGTGTTATAGATACCTCCAAAGAAGTTGTCCATTCTTGGATGCTCGGAGCTTTTGCGTATCCCGGGCCATGATCATTTTGCAGATATTCACCTATATATGTTTTAAAGACATCCTCGGGTCTCTTCTGAATGTCAGCAAGAATCAGTAGCAAGATTTAACAGAGTGCTAGGTAATATAGTTACTATCATTACAATCGTTACATATCGTTACATTGTCATTGCCATAGTTCCGAACCTTTACTCCACAAACTTCACAAGTGACTGCAGAGCTGCATCTCTTGACGCCAGGGCTCGAGCTCGCCGAAAGGAAGCAGATCCCCACGCTCACCACGGCGAGCAAAATCCAAGGCATCGATGCAGTGATGGACCATGCAACATGACGACAATGACGGGCCTTTGTGATTCAATATGATATTGTAGATTCTTGTAGGTTTACCCTGCCTCGCAAACCTTGATATTCCAGGGACACAAACCGGAGAAGGATGAGAAGGATGAGAAGGCCGAAGAGGGTAAGGGCGCGGTGGGCTGCCAGAAGGAGCAGCTTCCAATGACAGAGATATTCAGCGGGAAGGGATGGGTAACTCTTAATTAAGGTCAACCACCAGTGACCAATCACCAGAGGTCAACAAGTGCTTCTGGCCATTTCTTCTGACCAAATTCCGACCATTTCACCGAACAAAAAAAATTCCGCACAATTGCCACACTGAGAAACATGTGCTGGAGACATGTTCAGGAGGAGGACCCTGGTCCTGATCCTTTTCAGGCTTGTCTGGGGGCGTTCCCAAAGTTTAGAAAGTCAATCGAGTCGCTGATCATTGACATGATTCTGTGGTTATTCTTTCCTGAAACCTGGTTCCTTCTGGGATGGGCTGTGACCGTTTCGAAGCAATGAGTACTTGCGATTTGCTGACTTTGGCACCACATTCGGCTGCCTGGGGGGCTGTCCAACACTGTTGAGCGTCACGGATATACTTAGTGTTGATATATTCAGTGTTGTATCAAGTTGTATCAATGCAACAAGATGCTTTTGCGTGGCCAGTTGCTGAATGAGCTTGCCGACGCTGAGCAGGAGGCACAGGCCGGGCGGCTGGGCTGCTGGGTCTGAGGAATGGGTCATGCTGTTGTGGCCTGCAAGGTCGTTGCGTGCTCAATATATCATTAGACATATTTAGACATCTATTTAGAGATGTCAAAGCAAGTCATTTTAGCCTTTCTTTTATCGTTTTTTCTGAGTTCTTGCATGGTTTTGTGGCCTCACCATGAAAGCCTTGGCTGCTTGCAAGTGTTCCAGGATCCAGACCAGTCGGTTTCCTTTGGTTCGGAGGCGGACTTCCGGTCAAAATTGTTTGACTCCAGGGGCAGAGCTGGGACGACTTAAACAGCTGTTGTCACGTTTGATACGTTTGATATGTTTGATATGTTTGATACGTTTGCACCAGCTTTAGAAGGCCTTCCCGAGAGGCGATGGGACCTTCGGAGGCGAAGCGGCAGTTGGTCTTGTCAGACGCCATGAATCCTATGTGGATGACCGTCTGAGATGTCTGAGCAGCGAATGACTCTATAGCTCGACAAAATCATGATTCTCCGCAGCACATATTTGGTCAGTGCATCATGTCGAATCATGTTGAATGTTGTATGCGACCAACCGAAAGGCGACTCGAATCCATCGAATGTTTCAACCTGTCACACAGCAGCTTCTGCCGCATGTGACAGGTTACAGCGCCGTAGCACTTCCTGAGGCACGACCGGCTGCGCTTTGTGGTCAGCTTGAAAGACATTCCCGATTCAACCACACATGGCTTGAAGCACAGGTACTGAGACTCAGCTAATCTTAGCATATCTTAGCATATCTTAGCTAAAGAAATCTAAAGATATCTAAAGAGCTAATGCAACAGCTGGACATAGCTGTCTTCGTCATTGCTTACAGTTGCTTGGGTCCACCTCCCCGTTAAGAACTGCCCAGGAGAATGGCATCGGTGTCTCAAGGAGCCGTGGTTGTGGAAGGGAGCCATCAGATCGGAGACACGTGTGGCATCCGGGTTTCATCCATTTTTTGGTTGAAAAAATGTTAAGATATTATGTAAATCATCAAATCATATCAAATCTGTGAACTTGATTTGATTTGTTCATCTAAGGATGTCTAAGGTGCCTGTCCAGATGGGTCCCATGGGATTGTCGTCCTGCGACAGGGATGTCACCATGGACATGTCCAGCTTCGAGGCAGGTTCTGTGAATCCAGGGCATGGAAAGCTAAAGAAAGTTGGTCAATAACGATATACTAGTAGCATCTAGTAGCATCTTTGGTTATATAAGGTATGTGCTGGTACTATAATTTATTATAGTTTTATAGTTGTATGATGATACCTCAAAGATGATGGTACGTATGGGGTATACAAGTTACAATATTATAGAATATTATAGATAAAGGTTTTTGATGGTATTGTATCCTGGCCAGTTGTGTCTTTACTTGCCTCTTCGGAGTACTTCCAGCTCACAGATGCATGTGTGTGATGCAGTCGGGGCCATGGTTAGCGGCCATGGTGAGCGGCCATGGTGGGCCATGGGTGACACCCATTTCACCCTGCAGGTCTCCCTGGGTCTATTAGAAGACACAGACTACACCAACCTCACGACCGAAGGCCGGGTCGTTGCCATGCTGCTATGCAGTTGCACCATCCAAATCATCCAAGTACAGCTGTAGCCGAAGCGAGGTCCCACGGAGTTGCGGGATGCAAGTCATGGTCTCAGAGATCAGAAGTGTCCAATTCTTGGACATCGCCAAGTAAGCCAAATTAGATCGGGGATAGAACTTGAGATGTTTCAAGTGCGAACGCCTTGATGTCTCTTAGCTTGTGGATCTTGTCGAAGAATCACAACAGGGAAACCATGTCGTATCATGTCGTGATTGAATAGAATATGTACGAAACGTTGTACGAATATGTGAAACAAAGTTCTCTCCAGCCCTCGGGCCTCGAGCATTCATTTTTTAATGTATCAACGCGTGGCAGCTGACACATGCTGACATCGTCGCCCAAGGCGTGCAAACACTGATTACAACAGATCATCATCCTCCACGCTGGCTGGTCATCCTGACACGGAGAACGAAAGTTGGAGAAAGTTGATGTATTTGCTGTTGAGTTGCGATTCATGTAATTCTTGGGAGACATAGGATCTGTTGTCGACTCCGGGATATCAAGGCAGGTAAGGCAGGCCTCCAAGACTCAAAGGCTCAATGACGTGATGTAACTGGTTGCTGCACACTGCACCATGCCACATTTGTCCGAGGTGCTGCAAGATGACAACAATGCTGAAGATGAATGGGTGTCCAATCAGGCGGGCAACTGACTTCTATTTTGAAATAAATAGGAGATACATCATGACCCCTGACCAGGTCACCCCAACTCTGAATAGGTAAATGGTGGCCACAAGGAGGGAGAAAAGGGTAATATTTCACCATTTTTTACCTCTTTATCTGCCATTATCTGCCCAGTTTTCCAATGTCTTCCCCGTTTGTACCTGGGGTGTTGGGAGCCTGAAGTATCCAGACACAGCTCTTGGGAGGCTGCCTTAGATGACCTGATGGAGTACACCAGGTTCAAGCTCTTGCAGTGGTGTGGAGCCAAGAGAATATGACGAACATCATCATTGGATCCAGTGGAATTTATCGAATTCCAGATGAATTGCACAGGATTCACTGGATGAAGAGCAGGACATTCATACAGTCATAGTGTGATGCAAAGCCAAAGCTAGGGTATGCTTGCTCGGGCCCTTTAGTTGACAAATTTAAACAACTGGACTGAAAGAGATTGCGCGTTGACTTTTTCAGTTTGGTGGCAGTGGGAAGAGTTGTACTTGTCCACCCATGTCTCAGCTGGTACAGGTCAGTTCACTTCATCAAGTCAGAAGAGTCCCTGCCTAAGAAATGAGAGCAGAATACCTTGACCGTAGGAACCATGGATTGTAGATGATCATAGTAGCAACCACAACAATGGTGGCAACCATGTCCATTTCAACGCAGCCTGAACCCAGTAGATGTGTTTTTGTTGTGACAGGGCATTTGTGCTTTGTCACTCCTAGCACTGTGGAAATAGCTGAAGATGCCAGGCCGGACGTGTTGAAGATTTCTGCGGCACTGGTGGGGATCTCGAACCAGTGTACCTTTAGGGATCATGGAAGACTGGCAGTGACTGGCAGGTTTGCTAAAACCGAAAGCAAAACAGTTGTAACATATTGTAACTAAGTGTTGTGGTGACTGTGCATACTGTGCGTGTGCTCATGGCAATGTAAACAAGCTGAAAACGCAAGCAGCAATGGTGAGCCAATGATGACCCATCCACAATGTGAGGCGCTCCTTGATCAGCGCATGGCATTTCTGGGCAGGTGCCTGGGCTTGATTCATGGATTCTATGGGCATTCTATGTATCATCTGTCAGCGGTCCTCATGATGTACTGGAACCACCGCAGATCGACAAAAAGTTACACTGCTGTTTGAATTGAAAGTAAAGAACATCTTCAGATTGCAGTTTGATGCCTTCCATTTTAGATCCGAAGCATCCAACTTCCTGGCACATCGCAGGTCTGCCAGTTCACCCTCAGGCCTGCAAGGGTACGGAACAGGATGTTTGGTCTCTTTAAGAAAGAACACTTTAACTTGAATTGTCAACAGGCCTTACATCATGTCAGAACGATACAGTGAACTTCAGACCATTTTCATTTTCATTTGGAAGTTCCAAATGGTTTGCAGGTTAACATGTTGCTTCATTTTGCTTCCATGCTCCTAGACGGTCCTGGTCCAGCAGCTTCGATGATTGACTCGTCCTGGATGCTGCTGAAGTTGCCAGGGAGGCCTGGTCGGTTGTCAACCGCGGTGCAACGGATACAACGCATGCAGTGAGGGAGCCCAGCCACGTCCGGGGTAGCGGTAGCTTAGAGGAACCGAAGAGACGCTTGGAGCCCCGCAAGAACAAACCCAGCATGACCCACCAAATCCCAACAAAATCTGTAGCACGAAGCCGCGAAGCACAAACAAGAATCAGCCAGCCAAATTTCTCTGTTTCCTTCAATGAGGCAAGGCAATTGGCAGAAGGTCGTTGCCATGGAAGAGGCAATGGCGAAACTATACGGAGCTGTATTGTAGCATGTTCTGAGTTCTAGCAGAGTCGGCTTTATTGGATTTTATTGGTTCCTCTCTTCGGTTCTTTGGAGCTGGAATCTACCGAATCTACTCCAGCCCATTTCGTTTCAATTGCAGTGAACCAGCTCTATGAACCTAGTTGCTTTGGACTTTCCAACAGGCCAGACGGACCCAAGTGGCTCTAAACCAGCTGCCTGAGACGAAGCCGATGAGGTTCGGTACCCTGAACAACTTGGGCTAGAACAAATTCGGAAAGTGTTGAGCTTGCAGAAATTGTGCCAAATGAATCCCTAGGCGTGGACACTTGGATACTTGTCACATAGACCAGACTGCGTGATGGACTGTGATGGATATCCCTTGAGCTGTTTTTTGGTCACGTGCAGGCAGCCTCCGCCTCTAAAGGCAGCGGAGAAGTTGAAGCGCTTGTCCGCTGCGGCGAGGAGGTTCAGCCACCAGGTGTCACAGGTGACAGCTGCACCACCCTTTTTGCCGTGCCACCAGGTGGGTTACTTCACCCAGTGGCGTACCAATGTCTGGACCTTACCGTGACGGAGTGTCCAAAATGGGATCTACATGATCTACCACAATTTTATTGCAGACCAGTTTATTGCAGCTGGCTTTGTTCTAGAATGCATGGGGTATATATATATATATGGGTATATACAGTACCACATTTTATCCCAGATGGTTTAGCAAAAACCATTGTGACTTTGAGTTTTTCTTTTTGCGGTATTAGTTTTTTTTGTGGTTTTGCACAGATGGTCAAATTGTATCAGCATTATTTTCCCACTATTTGCTATCACTAGTAAAACCACTAATCCAAGCAACCATAACCTGACTAACTCTATCATTTCCCCCATTCCCCAGCATGATTTATGCATCTTCTGGGTCAATGCTGGGGTTTCCACATAATTTCACGATCATTTCCCCACTAACCAATTTCCCTCGCTGCAGATCCACCTCCGAGCCCGTTGGCCGTGTGTCGTTGGCGGCCTCTCCGCCGGCGAATGCCCCGGTGGCGGCAGCGCCACGGTGTGCGGCCCAGGGCGGCGTTTCTCGCCAACTTGTTGGTCATTGTTTTGGCATTCTCTGTGTTATTTCCTAGAGATGTAACTTGAACTAAGAACTATTAAGAACTCACATGTCGTTTGTTTACCAAAATTTGGATTCTTGTTGTTGTTTGGGATTTAGAACTGTTTAAAGATGATTTCTGGTGATATCCCCCAATGTTTGAGTGATCTTCAAATAGGCAAGATTTAACTACCTTACATTTTCCATTCGATCTATTTCAGGAAGAACCTGTAGATTGGAAAATGGCAAGATGATAAAGGTTGATGAGGCATTTCTTCAAGTCTTTAGATGAAGAAGTATTTTTGTCAAGCAACTATTGTATTCCTTGCCAAAGGTCAGGCCTCATTCCTCCCCAAACGCATCCCATTCTCGGACGTTTCCTTCAACTTTTACCAAGGCGAGACAGCAAATCTTTGCCCCCGATGCACAATGAGGCTTGATTTGAATATTTTGATCAAGCAGATTCAATCAGGGTGAATCCGTTTATATAATATCCACACAGTTAAACAATCACAATTACAATGGGAACATACAAGTCAATTTGAGACCCATGGCCCATACCTTTGACCTAATGTTTCAGATGGTTACGGGAATTTAATCACAACTCTGGCCTGTGGAGATTGCAGTTTCTTTGAGCAGGTATCTCAGTCATTTTCTCCGGAGGTCTCACGCTCGGAGGCCGCGTTCCATTTTGCCTGCAAGTTATGGCACAGAATTGTCGATTTGTGGATCAATTACGATGTCGACATATGTCGACCTGACAAAGAATAGACCTGGAAACCATCGGAAATCCTTGGAAGCCACTGGCAGGGCCTAGTACTCTACCGACATCGCAATAGTCCGCCGCTGCCGCCCATGGAGGAGGTTCAGGACACACATTGGTTCAGTTCGTTCAGAGATTCAACATGATTCAACTGATGGCAGTTGATGGGAGGGATCTTCCTGGGGATGTTGAAGAGTTGATCTTCCACATGGTTTCTCTTTTTTTTTGAGGAGCCTGGAGACCTCGATGGAGAATTGGCCATCGTGGAGTCCGTGGAGGCGGAGATGGCATGCTTCACGCCCAAACATACGGAAGGGAGATGGCAGCACTTGTCAATGTGAAACATGCTGGATTTAGGAGGGCAACTACTACACTAACATAGTATAACATGATATAATATGGTATAACATAGCACAACGTACTATACCATACTATAAACTACTATAACTACTAGACTAGTAGCAGTACATGAACTCATGACTCATCTCTAATTCATTCTTCCCTGAAGAGGTTGCTGAAAGGAACTTGCCACCGGCTTCTCCAGGTAGAGTGGCCAACACAAGTGACGGAGCACGGAAGCCTGGTGGATCCTTCGAGCAAATCCACACGCCACGTACGAATTGTTTTGATTCCAAAAAGAAAGGCTTCTTGTGATTTTACAAAGTAACTAAACTATACTAAACTAACTATTATTCATATTTCTGGATGAATTAGAACCCTGTGTCCGCATTGCGAAGTCACGGGAATGATGGTTCGTACGGCAACGATCTTCAAGTAAAGAGGTCTTAATTCGATTGCTGTTGGTGAATCATTATTATTTGATATGATTCATTTATGCAGCATATTGTGTTCTGGCTGCTTACATAAATGTTTGTCGTATTGGCACCAGAATCCGACATGCGCTAGAGACACAGGAAAAACAAGTAGCACGGGTCATTCCGCCATATCATGCATCTGAAACAACCTGAAACATCTAGACAGTAACAGCCATGTCAGCTATGTATATAGGTGTTAAATCATGTTAAAACCCAGCATGTTTAGTCATTTTTGCACCTAAGTATGTACCTAGTTGTTTAAATCATGGTTCACAGAAAGACAGCCCTGGAGGAGTCTGCTTTCGTCCGGATCCGACAAGGCCGGGCTCATCCGGGCTCCAAATTTTCCCAGATTCCACCAGTTGTGATTGGATCAGAGGCAAGTTCGCGGCCAAGCCTTTCAGAGGAGCGAACTGGGCAGCTTGGGTTGGCACCTCCTGGGAATGTGTTTCGAAACTGTTTCATCATTTCAATTCATTTCATTTTTTTCGATGTTTTCACTCCTGAAACTCCTGAAACACATGAGAACCATCAAGAATCGCAGATTCCACTCTCTGGAAAGGCACTTTTTGCATGTTTTTGTTGTCCATGCTCTTATTAAAGCATGCTACTGAAATTTGAGAGGAGGGAACTGGGCCGAAGCTTTAGCTTTGCCATATCAATCCATATCAAATACCATCATGAAATCCGATGGGCAGGAGGGGCGTCGCGACAGCTCGTTCAACCACTTTTCACAGAGTCTTAGCATGGTCAGTGGAGGGAGCCTTTCATGCCAGACATTTCTATACAAAGCGGATACTAAAATCTGCCAACCGCCAACCGCATCTCAGTCTAGTAGCACTTGGAACGCTTTCGGCACTGCCTGGGAAGCCCCTGGGGCTCGCTGCTGAGGTTTGAGAATGAGACCCGGACAAGGGATGTTCCAAGAGTTGAACCAGTGCATGACTGGACGCAGGCCGAGCCATCTCAGGGTCGGTGGTGCTTCTTTATGCTTTTATACTCTTTTATGGTCACTGTTTCAAGAGACGATTTTAATGGATTTTTAGTCTTAAATCATGTTCAGACCGTGTTAGTGGATTTAGTTGATGCTTCCAGAACATTTCAAAAGAAATGTTTTGGGATTGGGATAGGTTGAAACTTCGGTGCCATGCCCGCTTGATCCGCCGCGGTGGCCAGGGCTTGCCCTATGCATTGCGTTCACAGGAAGCTTGAACCTCAAAGCCGAGGCCAAACAGACAATGGAAGAAAATACCCCTATGTGATGTGGATGATTATGAATGAATTTCTAAGAAATCGAATGTGTTGCGACACTTTTGAAGTTTCAACAAGTCATGTGTTTCGCCTTTCCATGTATTGTTACTGGTGGGCGGCACGTGGCGCCCAGTTTCGCGGCCAGTTTCCACGGCCCAGCCCCAGCCTCGGCCCCAAGGCAAAGCCGGGCAACGGCTTGTTCACCACTCCGGCCAAGCCGCTGAAGGTGGCCACTGAGCCACTGAGAAAAGTTGGGAACTGGGAACTGGGCTGCTGCCGGAATTAGGTGGAATTTTGATGGAATTGGGAAGTATCTTCCCCAAGCCATTTATTAGTGGCCAAGAGTTGTGTTGATTGTCAAGGGAAGTTGCTTGTAGGATTTTCCAACGCCACCCAACTCCAAGTCATGGTGGCCAGGTGAACAACAAAGAGAAGTGGATGCCCAAGGCGGAGACAGGGGCAACTGACATCAGAAAGGACGGGTAGTCAATTGAGTCAAGAGATTGAACTGTGCTGCGAAACATACGCACAATGTGCATGTTGTATGCATATGTGCTTGTCCTAATTGTGGTCAAGAACAAGTTTACCCTTTCTCGATGTCTCAATGTCTCAGGCATCTGCGAGTTCCCAAGATGTTCTCAATATGTTTACATCCTTGATGTAAACTTGTCTTTGACAAAGCATGTCTGATGAAAAACATGCAATGAATTTGGCACGACCATTGGTTCCAATACTTTGAAGTCTTCACCCAGTTTCCGCAGATGAAGAACTGATGAAGGTAGGTGGCAATTGGATCGACAAAGATTTCTGATATGTTTGGTTCATCGGCTGTGGATCCTGCTGACCTGGCCACCTGGCCCTGGCCAGGTTTCTTTGGGTGGTTTCAGCAACCTAGACACGCCGAGTTTGATCTCAGGCTCCTTGTGGATTCCAATGGATTCCATCACGTTCCTATCATGTTCCTATCTAAGGGTGGTACCTTTGCATCGTAGCATCCTCGACGTTTCTTCAGGTTTCCTCAAGGTCGTGGTTAAAATATGGTAAAATATGGTAGAATGATGTAACATGATGTAAAATGTAGCCACACGCTGCAGGCCATCTTGACCGCTTCCAAGAGGAGTTTGAAGCTGCACGGTCATCAACTGATTAGTGTGGCTGAACGAGGCTTGGCCGGGATCCTCTGATTTCCAGCTGTCGACCTTTGACGAATGAAAGGGGGCACGCTCAAATTACCACTATATGAATCACGAAGTAAGAGCAGCGTCCCTTAATGGGCTGCACATGAATTTGCGGATGTACCGTGTTTTGTTCTGGAATGCGCTTTGTTCCGGTTGAACGCGTTTTGTACCCTTTCAACATGCAAAACTTCTCTGTCCATCCTCAGGCCTCATTTGAGCTTAGTTTGAAGCGGACTACACTTCCGTTTCCGAACGTTGCTGCCAGCAAAAAAACTAGCGAGGCGCAACTTGTACAAAGGTGACCTGATAATCCCCACTTAGATTCAGTTTGTCTGAATGACATGGTCGATGGACACTGGATGAATTTCGATGATATGAGACATGAAGCATTGCAGATTTGAAGGAATCACTATATAGCAGCCTTTAGTGCCATTGGTGCCTTCACTCATAGGAAGTCCATCGTTTGCAAATGACACCCCTAGTCACACTTTTTAAAGGGCCGGGTCAGCAGCTTTCAGCTGCCAGGCCAGATGACTTCGGCACATAGATGTGGGCATTTGGCTGGTGGATATTTTTAGATTTTGGATGTGTCTGAAAATGGGATATGCATGGATCATATACCCTTCAAAGAGCAAAATGTTTAAGGGAAATGCTGATTCACCAGTGGATTTTGGGGTACCCTACTTTCAGACAAAGTTAGATGGTATCAGCATTCTTTTTGCATTTGCCAGAAACTCACGTAGACCAAATGTGAGTCAAACGCCCAGACTATGTGTGAAGCTCTTGTGACAGCTTTGCTGCCATTTGGCTGGCGTCAACAAAAAGGGACTTGTGCAAGACTTGTTTGGGGCAACTTACTGTGATTGATGTCGAGTTGTAAACCTGTACACCTTCCAACACCTGCTTGCATCTTCGTACATCCTCAATCATCTTCAAGAGTGAGCCGTTGCGCCATCCAGGATCATCCAGACTGAATTTCGCGATTTTCGCAACTTAGTCTCAAGCACAGAAATCAGCTGTCAATGCACCTTGGGAAGCAAGTACGCCATTTCAAACCTCAGGAAATGTGCCAAACCAGCCTGCAGCATCCTGCAGCACAAAGTCCACCACTAGGACCTGGGAGCCTTTGACCAAAACCTGTCCTGTGTCCGGCCGGGAGCCTGGTTGAATTGCCCAGGTTTCAATGGAGGGCTATTTGTTTTTACAGGGATCGATGATGATCGATGGATGTTCCCATGCTTCTACCTTAGTTAATCCTCCCAGAATAGGTTTATTAGATGCTACTGTAAATATCAATGTTATCAAGACATCAAGCCTCATGCTTATCAACCCTCATGCTGAGAATGTTGGAAATCACTTTTGTTGGGATGCAGCAACAAACCAGTTCTGTGGCGTCTTTAAACAATGCAACTAACTAACCTTTGGGAGCCCCAGAGAGGGATGGTCGCTGATAGTCATGGGACTGTGTGAACTTGATACTCCAATCAGGCTCCAACCAAATTGGTAAGCCGGTTGCTTTCCTTAAACCGACTCTGCTGCCCATCCTGTGCAGCATTTCGGTGAAATTAATTGGTATGCGTCCTTTCCTGGATGTAGGATACCTACTCTGTCAGACATAAGTAAAAACCGTCAGTCGGAGTCCCACTAGATTGAACTTGTGCACTTAATTCATGGATTGAGAAATCCGCAAAAAAAGGGACGTGCTCGTATCATTTAGTATCATCATAGTACATGTCATGTTTGGAAGTTGCTCGAGGTCATCAGGTCACTAAGTGACTGGTGATCACCATGGCAGCAAAGCGCCTGGAAACTCAGCTGGGCAGATCTGGAGGGAAGCTAGGCAGCCAAGCAAGGGACAGTGATCAATAGTTGACAAAGGGATTTGTTTGAAACCAGGTTTCCCCTAAAACCTAAAGGATATTCATTTCCTCATTATAATGGCAATTTGGGGGTATGCCGACAAACACCATTTTCAGACACACCCAAGTGTTGACACTGCTATATACTGCAGTTGGATTCAGTGTAGACAAGTAGCAAGTGCCATGCCCTGCTTTGTTGATGAAACTTTGAGGTGAAGAGGAAATGATTGCTATTACTCTGAAGCTCGTGACTCACGAAGAGCAGTGGGGCTGGCATGTTTGAGCAGCAAAATGGCTCAATGGGTTCGAAGAAGAGATGAGATGTTCAGGACTCCAATGAAAAGGCTTAAAAGAGCCAAGCGTTTCACCAATCGGCGTTCCACCTTCGACCCTGGGAAAGGTCAGGATGTCTTAACGTGTGCTAGGCAGCTTCAGGCATTGCCAGAAAAAATAGGGTGGTCATGGGCAGGCCACAATATTCTTCTTCTCAGGCTGCAGACCGGTGTGTTCATACCTTGACCTGTTCTTCAGAGCAATGCTCCTTTTCAGCCAGGCAAAACTTGAAGGTAAAGATGCCAAAGAGTGTCAAGATGAGCAAGGTGAAGGTGCCTTGGCGATGGTTGTGAGCACTTGGAATGTAGTGGAACTTAGCGGAGCGCTTGATACAAAGAACGCACTGAGAAGCTTTGAACTTCCAGAAACTGTAGCAGCTTGGCCTTTTTCGCCTTTCAAGAACAACTGATCAGTTCTATGTCATAGTCTAAAAGCTTTTTGGTGCAAGGGCGGCGCTTTCATTTGCATGCAAACTCCAATTGCAGCAAAGGATGTCAAAATTCTTTTGAAAGTGACTCTGGTCATCAGGAAAGAGTGGAAGCAGAGTCGATGACTCAGTGACTTTATCTTTGGATATCTGTGCGGTGGTTCGGCCTTTGAGGCCTTGGTACTTAGCTGTGACAGGTTTGACATTCCCACAGAAGAGCAGATTATTCTCTTCCGGGGCAAGTACATCGCGAAGCGCCAGAGCCTCAAGTGTCAAGGGAAACTAGTGAATCCTGCAAGACGTACATGCATTCAGCGTTGTTGGATATTGTTGGCCTGCAATGACTTACGTGCTTGGTGTTGATTCACACTGTTTAATGATCCGCATCGGTTCTGAGGCTACATGACTCAGAAGGAGAATGCGTTTCAACCTCTCAACATGCCAGACTTGGAAGAAATTGTGAGTGAAGCTGGAGAAGATGGTCTGCAAATGTTTCTTGGATATTCAAAGCTTTAAACTTTGAATCCTGCTGGTTCAAACTCGTTGTGGTGCATCAATGTGCATCATAGATTCTATGATGCATCATGGTGCACGTCGTCAACGGTGAATGTCTTAGGACAGTGATCCACCATCCTTTCCGCCTGGAGAATTTCATGAAGGAGGTGGGATGAAGGATTTCTGCCTGAAGCAGATGTCACTATCTCCGAGCCTGTGTGGCATTCCAGGAGGACGTGGAAGAGGGAGACTATGATGTAAAGCTGAGGACGGAGGGAACATGTCTACAGATGGTTACAGTATTTTGCACTTGTAGATTACTTGTAGAAATCGAGGGGTAGTGATGGGTAGTGGATGATCGTCGATGGAATCGTAGTGGTCCTTTCAAAGGTTGCTTTGAGTGGAGGATGCCTTGGATATTTCCAACTTCAGAAGCTGGGTATTGCACAATGAAATCCCATGAAATTCCCTTCCTTCCCGGCCCCCAAAAATGGGTGCAACATGGAACCGTCGATTTATTTGTGCTCCAGATCCTGCAGGAAGTCAGGTGCCAGCTTGCTACACCGTGCAGTACGACGTTGTGAGATTAGTGTCGTCGAGGAGCTGCTGGTTAAGGAGGTGCCTGCAGAGTGCGTTTCTACACAAGATGTTAAGTTGAAGGAAATCTTGGGTACACAAGTGCATCAGCTGCACCCAGCTTCCATCACTGCAACGGTTTCACGTGAAGGATTTCACCCGTGCAAACGCACGTGACCGCGCCGGGCAAACTGCTTTGCACGCTGCGTGCCTTGCCATTTGTGAAGGGGTCGATGTGTCATTGGGTCACGATAACATCCTTGATGGGATGAAGAATTCAACATCCTTTGGCATCAAAGAAATTTTAGATAATATGTTTTGAATATGTCGGCATTTGTTTGAGTATCAGCTATCTATAGCTATTGTCTTGCGTCTGGCCCCCTTTTAAGGTGCACTGCTTGGCAGCGAGCAGCCTGGCGGGATTGGAAGTGATAGCAGGGGATATCAATATGGTTCCATATGGTTCCATATGGTTCCTAATTTAGAGGATGATGATGATGATGATGATGATGATGATGATGATGACGATGATGACGATGACGATGACGATGACGATGACGATGACGATGATCCATTTTTTCCGAAGGCTTGAAAATTTGTGGGGACGCTTCCTGAACTTAGGAGAGCGCACAGATCATCCTAGAGTCAGACAAATTTCAAGCTGTCTACAAAAAGGCACGGGATGCTTGCATTTGCTGGACACCTCGAAATCCTCGAAGTGTGACAAAATCATCAAGAATCAACAGCTTTCAACAGCTTTCGACAGCTTTCAACAGCTTTCGACAGCTTCAACAGCTTTCAACAGCTTTCAAGAGCTTTCAAGAGCTTTCAACAGCTTTCAAGAGCTTTCGAGAACTTTCAAGTAAGTGTTGCATAGTCTTGCATAGTCTTGCAGTCCACTGATCAACTGATCGCAGAAACTGCAACTGGAAGTGTTTCGCTCATTGCAGGACATGGATGGTCGGACAGCCCTGCACTACGTGGCCTGTTGGGGCGACTTGGAGGTCGCGAAGTCGATCCTGGCGCCCGGCACTGAGGAGACCAACTATTTTTCGGAAGGACGCTGAAAGGGCAAGTACTCACTGATTAATTATATATATTAATCATTTTTGATTAATACACATGATTTTATCTTATTTACAAAATCATTGAGGGGGAAGTCTGAACCCAATCGGACAAAGGTAGGTTTGGGACACCGACTGTTTGATCACAGCTTGAGAAAGTCATGCGATGGATGACGTTCATTTACAATTCATTTACAATTCAGGCATCCAAAGATTGGGCGCAGGCACATTCACATGGAGGACCCAGCAGACTTGACCACGTGACGCTTCTGGCATGCTCTGGCTCTAAATGGATGCGGATGGGTGAACAGTGAACAGTTGACGTGGCATTGACAACTTGTCCGGTCAAAGAGGAATTGCTGAGATAACACCCTTGAGCTCCATAGCTTGATAGATTTTTTACATATATATATATATATAAAATTATATATATATATATATATTGTAGCTTGCGTGTGTTTTCTGCTCCAAAACGATGGGCAACACACGCAACTTCTGTTCACAGGACATCTTTGGGCACAGTCCTCTGGCCCTCGCAACAGAGTGCGGTCACATCAAGGTGGTGGAGGCGATGAACGAGACCTTGGCCTCCAAGGGCGAAGATGAGCCACCGCCAGCTGACGAGGAGATCTCCACTGTTGCACCACATAGGATCACAACCATATCAGAACCAAATGATACCCAATAAACGCCAAATAAGAATATCTGAAATGCATTTCCATTTCAATTCATTTCACGACTGTTCACACTTGTTGGGCATAATTCTGCACACGCTGGTCAATGAAAGATGACAGATCGAAGAAAGAGTCCAGAACATTCGTAACGGCCGTAGCACCAGACTTCAAAAGCTGAACATATTTTGCAAAATCTTGAGTTTGCTTCAGGCAACCATAATTCATCATGATTCCATGTAGGGAACTTGCAGTGGACTCATGCAGCTTTGTTATGCTGTGCTGTATCACTAATGTATCACTGATATCACTCGTTGCGCAGCCAAGCGCAGCCACATCACCGTCCCGTGCAGGAACCATCCAGGCCAAGCTCTCCAGTGGCTGCAGGCCTCAAGTCATTAATTGACAGGAAGTTTGCGATCGCACAGTCACTGGTTCAGTAGGTGCTACAGAAGTTACTGTCTCGACTTTCTGAATTTTAGAACAGAGACGATTCTCATAAGTCAATGCTTTCTGGAACATTTGGGGACTCTATTTTCAAGTCAGCTGAAGGTGTCATGCTAGAATGCGATACTATGCTGTACTTGGATTGTCGGACGCAAGGCAAAGCAATGGAAGAAGATGAGGAGGAAGCAACCGCGGCACTTGAGGAAAAACCACCGTAACGATCTGAACGACTTGAACCCCACTTTGATGCAATGATGGACGCCCACGTCAAAGAATCAACTTCGAATGTCAACGTGGCGATGATGATGGTGATGACGTGGTAATTTGCCAGTCGCGCTCGGCATAGCGATGAGTCGACATCAAAGCACGCCTTTGAAGTTGCCGAAGTTGCCTTGGAATTGCTATGCTAGAAACAAGTGGTGTGTCCACAATACGAAGTCCTTGGGAATGGCGTAGTCCAATTCGCAGAATCGAAGCTCAAGCAGATGGAACATTAGCAGAATCTGAAGAAGACCAGTCAAGTGCGTTCATGGCTGGCCAGGCTGCATATTTGACCAAGCCGATGTTTCTTGAACAGGACACCGTCAGAAAAGCTGATGGAACTGTTGACTGAGGAAAGACCTTGAGGAAAATCCGGACACTGAAAACTGCCTCACCTAGATGCATTGGGCAACGGGAACCCCCAGGCTTCGTTCCTTTGCATTGCTGCTACGCTCTTCAAGGGATGAAGTGTGAGTACATATCTCAACGTGTGGAGGTAGCTCAAGAGTGTTTGATCTGAGTCGGTTCAGCTCGTTTCAGAGAATTTGCTTGGGATGTCAAGTTGTTTTGACAAAGCCGGTAGTATAGTTGCAAGCCGAGCAAGCCGGGCAGGCCTGGCAGGCAAAGCAATTCTGACGAACAATCCAAAGAAGACATGGCGACATAGCAAAATATAGCATGCCACAGCCTCCAAAGTCCATGCAATGTAGTGCTTTGACGCAATGGCGGACACTGCTTTTCCTCACCGTGGAGAACTCAGACGGCAAAGTCAAAGCCAATTGCATGCAGTTTGCTAGTATCATCATGGGCGTGTCATGTAGTCATGCACAAGATCTCATACATCTTACAGGTTCAGGTTTTCAGCGTCACATTCTGTCAGCATCTCTGTATTCACAGCACTGCTGCAAAGGTTCACACCGCCTTCACGACCCCAGTGTGCCCTGGACGCCTCTGCAATCTTCTGGACTCGTGTGAGAATTTGCGGAATCCCACCAGGTCAATACCCAGCTGCAGTTGGAAGAACTTTAGATGACTTACAACCCAGAACATTTGATGACTGTCGCTCTCTGAGATACTATTCCTGAAGATCTATCACAGCAGTTGATGGCTGATTCCAAACAACCTGGTGGCGAGAATTGCTTGACATGTTTTCCTTGAAAAGTTTGGTGGCTAGGCCAATCAGCCTTGACTAATTTTAATTGATGATTGAGAGTTTGCAGTAGGATGGCATATGAAGGCTGACAACCATTGCACATGAGATTGCCAGAAGGCGCCTCATGTCACCTCTTTCTTTTATTTTCTTTTGTTGGAAGGCATGGCAATTGCGGAATAAACTGAATAAACAGGCACATGATTTTTGAACATTTGGGAGGAGAAGTTGAAGTGACACCCTGGGCCTGATGCAAAATCAAGAGCAAAACAATGGGGGAGCAGCATTGTCCTTACGCAAAAGCTTCTTGGCAGTTGGACATTCCAAGATGAAGTTCAAAACAAGGGATGATGCTGGAATGATCCATGATGCTAAAGTGAAATCAACCGGATCATAATTTCAGGACGGCAACATGGGCAACAAACAATTCAAGACCAGTTGCATCACCAACTGTTGGTTCCTTCACAGTCACAGCATCATGCTGCATTTCAGCAGATTCATATTTTGGGCTGCTTAGCTGAGGGCAAGCCTGCAGTTCACTCGATCCAACTTGAAGGGACCGTCACGGGTGGAACGTGTTGGTGGGATCTGGATGGATCTGAAATCTGTGAAATCACCGGCTGCCTGTAGTTGACGGTTGAAATCAACAGACCCTGATCCCTGTTGGCTAAGCCATGCTGAAATGTCTTGGCTACGACATGCTATGACAATGAGCTACTGTACCCAGAATCAGATTGGAGTGTGTTGGACACATGATCTAGATTATGAATTTATCGCCTGAAAATATTGTGTCCCTCAGCAAGAAGAAATGTCAAGGGAAAATTCATCTTTTGACAAGATTTGACTTGGCAAGATAACATCCTTTGGTTCCTTTCCAGTAGTTGTAACGTGTTGTAACATGTTGTAACTCGATTCTCCAAAGCTGTACCGCTGGCCGCGTGAGGAGCCCACTGGACACACTGGTCAAAGAGATCAGTGCAGCTGCCAGGTTACCATCATGTCATCCAATCAGCGGCCAGTTCAGCCAGTTGCTGTCCACTGGTGATATCTAATGGTGACCATGGTGACTGCCAGGAAGTAGCGCGGCCTCCTGGCTACAAGAGTGACAACAGTTTCAAAGCCGATACCACCACTTACCACCATTGTCACCAGGCTGGTTGAGCGGAAGTTGAATGAGTTGAATGGTGAGATTTCACAAGATGCCAATGGCATGCCTTAGACCTGCGTGCACTGAGCCAGGGAAGCTGATTTGGCCGCAGAACTACTGTGCCGGGCTAAGATGGTGCACTCAACACGATGTGACCCACGAGCTTTCAATGTTTTGAAGCTACTATTTTGCCTTCCATGCTTCCCAAGTGCCTGCATATTTCAACCTTCTCTACTGCAAATTTTGGCTTATCTCTCTGGCAGCGTTTGCAATCAGACATCTTGTGGCCAACGGTGGAAGAAAGAATAGGACCTTAGCAACCAGCCAAAGCAATGGGTCACATGCGGGCATCCCGGATCTGATTGTGGACCACTGACATTGACGACGACCTAGGCAACATAGTGTCAAAACCAAACATGCATTGCCCGAAGCATTTGCGCAGACCAGATTACCAGGATTAAGCATCAGAGGTCCGGTCAGACTGCAAACCCTGTGAGTGACTTTGCCGAGAATACTCCATTGTAGATAGGCTGGTATTTGTTCATTTCTTAGGGCCTGAGCACCAATAGCGGCCGTGTGCTGAACTGCCTATTGGTACCCTGGATGCAGCAGATGTAATTCGAGCTGACAAGGGGATCAACCGGTATTTGGCATTCATCAGTCGCTTCCACAATCTGAAAATATCTGAAATTGAGACCAGTGCCCCTGTCACTCCAAACAACTATGCATTTGTATACCTGGCTTTACCAGCAAAGCCATGTCTCGTGTATCACCACAACATACATCAAAGATCTTTCCGTTCAGGTGATCTTGGGCTTGCTCCATCCCAAGATGCCGCGTGAGATCATCACATTGCAGGCAGGGCCACTGCAAAGTGCTGAAAGAAAGGAGCTGCTGCAACACTGAACCACACATTCCCATACATTCCCATTATTTCCCATTCATCTCAATGTATCTCTATCTTAAACAAGAAGTAAAAAAATCACAATCTTTTATGACCTCTAATCCCTGGGTCATGAGGTGGGGCAATGTGGCAATCAGATCGGTGCGGAGTTCTGGAAGCTCTTGTGCGCAGAGCACGGAATCAGCAACTTGGATCTCAACGCAGAGTGGTGTTTTCAGAGACACTGGCCTTGGGGATTTCGGGCCTTGGCTTCGCTTGGCTTCAACATTGGAGAAGATTCACCTGGACCCCCGGGAGATTCTTTGTGCATCACAAATTTCTCCAGGTCACCTCAGGTGGGTAGATTTATCCAACTAAGTCCCACGGCATTTCATGCGCCAACATTGTCTTCAATGATTTCTGCAGGAATCCGTCATTCTCTCAGGGAAGATGAGTTCCCCCAACAGCAAAAAGCATCTTCGACCACGAATGTGACACGCCACAAGGTCAGCGTGGCATTTTGGAAGACTTTGCAACAGCCGGAGATGACCGGAAGGAGCTGTCCAGTTCGCGATGGGAAGCTGGTTTGAGCTGCCAGTGTATCAGAGGATTTGGAAGCAACATGCACAGATGTTGCAGAGAGAAGTGAAACCCAATGAGATACATTCAGTCAGATTGAATCAATCCATGTTGAATCCAGTCCAATGGGCAAAATTGGACTACCGCAATGCAGCGAAGGACGTGTTCTTCTATCAAGCTGATGATGAGCACTACATCCCGAGAGCCTTGCTTTTGGACATGGAACCCCGAGCAGCTCAGCAAAGTATCATCGCATTACATAGTTCTGATATGTTCTGATCATTTCCGTTTCCCTTTCCCTTCCGTCTCTTCCCGTCTCTTCCCGTCTCTTCCCCATCTTCAACCTGTTTTTGGGGTCCATGCAGGACAGTTTTGTCCAGGACTCCAGGTTTCGAGCAGTAGTGTCAGCAATTGCTTTCGGGCTGAGGTCATCAACGTCATTCAAACCTCCGAGTACGCAGAGTCTCTCGTATTTGATTGATTTCTTGTGGATATTTTATGATGTTTAATGATATTCATGGAATTTATGATATTTATATATATATATATATTTATCCGAGTCTATGGAATGTGAATGAATGTAATATGAGCGACATCATGTGACTACATGGATGACTCGGACTCTTCACTCCTCAACGAACAATCCATATTTGTCAGGGAGGGTCCAGCTCTCCTTTGTGAATCGGAAAAGCTGCGCATGCCTTGCATCAATTCCCTTTGGCGACATTCAAGCCTACCGAGGTTATACAATCCTGAAAACGTGTTCATCTCCAAAGATGGTGGTGGTGCTGGCAACAACTGGGCGAAAGGCCAATCTTCAAGTTTCAGAGAATCTCCAAAAGAACCGACGCACTTTGATTTGATTTGACGTATTCATTTTTGCAGAGTGCAAGCTGTGACAGGTCGGAAAAGTAGATACAGTATGATACAGTAGCACGATAAATGAAAGGCGCTAATATCACCCTTAGACCACTGCAGCCACAGCCTGTCTGTCGAAGCCGCCAACTGTCAGGCTACAGCCAGGCCGAGAAGGTTCAGGAGGACCCCCCGCGCCAGGTCGGTTTCAACGGTTCGGTTCTACGGTTCTCGCTTAGGTTTCCCGATCACACTGAAACTATGGCAATATGGACAGACTTTCAAATGATTTTGGATTATTTCTGGATGAACGATTTTTTTGGACTCCGAACTCTTCGAGTGTTTCTCTGCTGCGACAGGAAGTATTTGACATGGTGGACCGCGAAGCAGATGGTAGCGACAGTTTGGTTTGGGCCTGAGCTCAACAATGTGTTCACGATTGCTGCATATTGGACAGTTCAATCAGTTCTAAGATGAACGAACCTGGCATTTGAATGCATTTCTATTCGTTTCGAACGACAGTTTGTGATTGGTGCATATTGAATCGTGACGACACGGGTGTCTTCAGCATCTACCTTGGAGTCTATGGCGCTCATCCAAGGAGGGCTTTGTGCTGATCCATTCCATTGCAGGCGGCACTGGGAGTGGCATGGGTTCCTTTCTGCTGGAAGCCATCAACGACAGATACCCAAAGAAGTTGGTTCAGATGCTCGACGACTCGTCAACGGCTTCCAAGCAGGTTTGTAGTGGGTACTTTACTTATTGAAGGCATTGGGAGGAGCGCAGAGGTTGAGTGTGACAGTAGATTAGAAGTTGTACACTGAAAGTTGTTTTCTTTAGTTGACAAAACCTAAGTTGCAATAGTTCCATGTGGGTGGTGCTTTGAATTTGCATGCTATCCGCATCCAAGGACATATTCGGTGCCTAGACTGCACAGGATGTCTCCAGCAGAAGCATCTCTATCAAAGTGACCCTGTCTACAGCATCGTGCTGCCCATGAAAGCTTGGAAAGGAACACACAGCCACGATGAAACTCTCCATGTTGTGCTACCTGTGATAGATCGACGTTGGCCTTGTCGACAAGTTTCGGACTGATGAAAGTAAATTTCATGAGGAAACATATTTCTGAGGTCTTTCCATTGCTTTCCTCGGAAACGAGTGATGTCGTGGTGCAGCCCTACAATTCAGTGCCCTGCCGCTGCTTCGGAAGCTGTAGGGACGACCTGGCCAAAAGATGCCTAGGTATGCCTGGCTATGGGACACGGGTGAGAAACGTTAAGATTTATTATGGACAAAGGTCAAAATTGATTGGATTCCAAAAAACATGGGATGATTATATGATGATCTGTGATTTTGGGTGATTTCCATATTCACTTCCGTTAATTTTTCTACCCTATCCAAACCCGATTTCAATGGTTTCCAGGGCTGATCGGCCGAAGGTACTGACGCTGAAGAGGTGCCACAACTGCGGGACAGAAAAAGCTCTGGGACCACCTTGGCCCTCTTTAAATGTGCGAAGTCCAAGAACAACTATTTTAGAATGCCTGAAACCCGCAACCTTTTCAAGACTGATGAAGAATATGATGAAGTTCTTCTCACAAGGCCCAATCCATGTGTTCCAAGACTGAATGTGCCGTTCATGACCTTGTTGGAGTGGCTCTTGTTTAACAAAAAGGGCTGTGTACTTGGCCAAAGTCCAGAAGATCCGTGCGGAACAGGTTGGCGCTGAATGCGGATTGCGTGGTGGTCTTGGACAACACCGCGCTGAATCGCATCGCCATGGATCGCTTGAAGTTAAACAATCCCACGTGACTCGTCATTGTTGCCAGAGTTGTGCTTCACATGAATGGCATGGATTGGATTAGAGGAATATATAGCACACATACATACATACCTATATATATATATAATTATCGAAGGAAGTTTAGAAGTGAAACTTCCGACAATATGGACAGTTGAAAAGCAGAGGTGAGAAGAGCCAAGATGTGAAGAGCTCAGCC
>BGPT01001033.1:60691-97273 GCA_003297045.1 Symbiodinium sp. clade C Y103
CAGACTCCACAAGCTCGCCACGGGAATTCTTCAAACGACCTTCTTGTTTTCGGGGGCCTTTCCTCAAATATTTGATTGCACCCCAACCTTGCGTCGCAATCGAAGACGCTTTTCTTCTGCCCAATTCCCATTTTCCCTGGCAGAACGCTTGCTGGAGATCAATCTAAGAGTTCCTGAGCTGATCCACGGCCTTTTTGCAACAGGAGCTTCTGCGGGAACAACCTTGTCAACACACGACCTCACTCTTTCACACCAACCCTCCCAAGCTGTNTGAGCTGATCCACGGCCTTTTTGCAACAGGAGCTTCTGCGGGAACAACCTTGTCAACACACGACCTCACTCTTTCACACCAACCCTCCCAAGCTGTATCAATGTCTGTGCCCGCAGGGATGCTGTATGGAACTGCTTGCAAGCCTTGTGCTGTATGTAACTGAGTGAGTCAGTTAGTTAGTTTGTTAGCTAGTTTGTTAGTTAGTTACTTAGTCAGTCAGTCAGTTCGTCAGTTAGTCAGTTAGTTAGGCAGGCAGATAGANCCATCAGTCACAGCAACGAACCTCTCCTATAGGTTTACCATTTTTGAAACTTCCGCCACCGCCTTGTGCGGTACTACTGGTATATATATATATATATATTGAATTAAAGTGAGTGGCTCAAGCTGAATTGACATGAATTAAATCGATGAATTGCTGGGCTGATCTTGCTGGGCTGCTTATTGAATTGTTGAATCTGTTGGTATTTCGTCGAGGTTTGCCCAGATCAACTCCCTGGTCTCCACGGTGATGGCAGCGAGTACCACCACCTTGAGATATCCCAGTTACATGAACAACGACTTGCCGCTTGGCCCCGGGGAACCACAAATGAAGGGGAACGTTTCAAATGTTTCATTGATGGACGAGTGATTTCTATTGATACCTGACATATGAGTGAAGTATCTCGTACCCTTGAGACAGAACCACCATGGCCCTTGCAGTTGGACCTCGCCAAACTCTTGGCAGTGATATGCAGTGACGCACTGTTTCTGAGGATTGGCATGTTGGCATCACTGATCCCAACGCCCAAGTGCCATTTTCTGATGACGGGCTATACACCCTTGACCATCGACAGACAGACCTCGACTGTGCGAAAGACTACCGCTGCTTGGAAACAATTTCTCTGGGTTTGTCCAAACATGGGGCCCATGGGGGATACCCTCAGACTGGGGAAATGTTGCCAAACCCTAGGATTTTGGGGTGCAATGTTTTAAACAAAAGCGTATCAGCGTATCATTACTAGATATTGATAGCATATATATAAATATATATGTATATATATTATGTATCAGAGCAAGGTGCTTGTACTTTTGAAGACACAAAGTCTGAAGAGGAGAGATTTAGCAGTCCGGTCCACTTCAGCGTTTTTTTTCAGTGGAAGATTTGGTCTTAGATTCGCCAGGTCTTAGATGTGATGCGACGGCTGCTGCACACCAAGAACATCATGGTTTCTTGCTCAACACGAAGGGGCGTGGCTTGGCAGCCTTGCGTCACCGCAACAGGGGGGTACAATATCGATCAATACCGGAGATCCATGCCATGCCACGTATCTCCCAAGGTCTACATCTCCATCCTGAACATCATCCAGGGCGACGTGGACCCAACGCAGGTACACAAAAGTCTTCAGAGGCAACGGGGGGGAAACAAGGACCCACCAAATTGGTCACTTTTATGGTTCACATCCAATTTTGGGAGTCCATATTGATTCTGAATTGCCAAATTTGAATAAATTTGAGGCAACTCCCCATCTCCACCACCTCCACCGGGGCCAGGATTCGCGAGCGGAAACTGGCGAAGTTCATCCGCTGGGGCCCTGCCAGCATCCAGGTGGCACTGTCGAGACAGAGTCCCTACCTTCAGCAGGCGCATAAGGCGCGGGACACGAAGAAGGTCAATGACGTTTGATGCTTCAAGGAGTTCTTGTGGAACTGCGGGAGGTTGATGAATGAGACCCAAGTCCACAATGCTGTCATCACTGTCATCTATTGGAATCAACCTGAACTCAAAGTGTGATCTTGTTGCACCTTGATTGCTCGTTTACAGATATCAGTGTCTGAACACTGACCGCTTGAAGACCAGGTGAATGGCTTGATGTTGGCCAACCACACTGCGATTTGTCAACTCTTCGACCGCTGCGTGAAGCAGCAGCCCGCTTAAAAAACAGCAGATGTAAAACGGACCATGCTGCCTGTGACTCTGGTGCCTGTGCCAAGATGCGCCAAGGTACGAAAAGCTGCGATCTAGGAACGCCTTCTTGGAGAACTACAGGCCGGCATTCGACAGTGCATTGTTGTCAAACATGATCATGAATAACCTAAAATAATCTGAAATAGCAAGTTAACTAGATTTGCAGTTATTTAGAATATTGTAGAATGTTTGAAAATGACGTTTGGAGGTTGTAACATGTTGGAACTATTTGGAGCTCCTCAGAAAGAAAGCAGAGTCTGCAGCGTTGAGGCAAGAGCCACTCTTTGCAGAGAGTTTGGACGAGTTCGATCATGCCAAGGAGGCGAGACATGGCGCGACCATGAGAAAGCTGTGTGCAGACTGTGTGCAGATGGTCAGCACATGCTGGATCCAACAGGTGGTGGTATCCCTTAGCGATGAGTACAAAGCAGCGGAGGGCGAGGACAGGGGTGGTAGCATTGGGAGATGTCAAAGATGTTGAGCAGAAAGTCGGACTTCTTCGTCTGCCCTATCTTCCTGGGGTGAAATGAGAGAAGTTCAGTTCTCAGTTCTCACTCTGAAATTCAAGGCACAACACCAGGTTTGCATCAACAGCTTCGGGTTGACCGCTGAATCCATGAGGACTACATCAAGTGGGGCCTCATGGGAGACCAGGACACGCCCGGCAACTCCATCTTGATCCCAGCACTGTTTAGACTCCTTTAGATTGAGCTCCTTGGAACCTCATTCTCGTCATTGTGAATGATGAGTCTTCATCTCAGCATCAAGTGGTTACCGTACAAGTGAAGATGATTTCACTATTGGCTGTTCAACTGTTCATGTTTTTGTGTTTCAGATTGTTTTAGCAGGTTTTACTGTAGTTATGTTGATTACAACTGTCTTCTTGGTTGCATTGTTTACCTGACGCCGGCTCTTTAGCTTCCAGGACATCAACCTGCCCCCCTCGTATGCTGCTGCTGACCCCAGAATGCCATGAGCAAAAAAGTGCAACGTACCGCAGTGGACGCAGTTCATGGAGATTCCTTCTAAATTATCTGAATTCATCGGACGCTATTCTTTTGATCGATTTTGGAGGTTGGTGATATTTGGATATACAATGATATACATATGATACATCTTATTTGCATTTATTTGCCATGAATATAAAGAATGAGACTGCAGATTCAATTTGGTTGCCGTGGTCAGAGGCCCCAGAAGCTGCAACTCGAAGACGACCACAACTTGGTGAAGCTTCGACCACCCAAGGAATGGAATGGTAGGGATCTTGATAGCTCTGGTGGATTCTGGTAGAGGTGCCTCAGTTGAAGGACGAGTTTTTTATTCAGATTTCTTCAGGAGATCAATGTCTTTGCTTGTCATTCGGTTTTACTATTTTGGTATGAACATGAATTCTGAGGTGTCTGGGATTGTGACGTGTTTTGGACTTTCAGCTGGTATTGTCACAAGGCCGAGTACCAGACGTTTTCCTTGCAAATCATTGGTCCGGCATTGGTATGTATAGGAGCTTTCCAAGCCTGTGCTCTGCTCTACCACGGCTTAGTTAGTTCTCCTCTCAGATCTCTCAGTCAACAGACATCCAAAGAGTGCACAGCCAATGGTTGGAGCCAGAATGCAAGCTGAAGAATAGCTGAAGACCCTTTAAGTTTTGTGCTGGAACAAGACCACCGTTTGTACAAGTGCAGCATTTGGATCACCATTGTCCTGTTCATTTGCAGCCTTGTGGTACACTTCGCGGCCAGAGCACAATGAGGTCTCTGCGAATGCGAAGAGGCTTCGCGTGCAGTTCTCCTGCATGTCAGCAGCGACTTGAAACGTGAAGGCAACACGACCTCGACCAAATGAAACAGCACAGTTTTCAGTGTCAGGACTTTTCCAAGGGTCCTCATAGTAGCACTTTCTCCACTTCAGCAGTGTCCAGTCTTGTGAAGGCCTTTGGATTTGCAGCACTGGTTAGCATATCCAGTGTCCTGGGCCGCTTGCGTGCTGCTGGTGGAAGGAGGGGCTTCGTGAATTGGCTCTCACAACAGATGTGACACTGATAGCTCGTGTTGGCGGGACACTGTAGATGAAGCAGCTCACGGCTGTACTGAAGTACTTCATGTCCCTTTCTGAAACAGATTGCCAAGAACTTCACATGATTCATGAACTTGGATCTGCGAATGCAAAAACAAGTGGAATTCAATTGTCCATGAAAATCATGAAAATCATGAAACATTTCCATATGGTGAGTCAAGGCAACCAGACAGCTTGACTCATTTATCCTTGTCTCCCAAAAACTGGACAGGCTTGAACCCAGCAGCAATGGCCTCCACCCTTGAGGCCAGGTTCTACCGTCGCCAATATCCAGCATTTTTCCACGGCAAGCTGTGATGGATTTGTCTTAGTGGATTTTGGGAAGATGATCCTAACATCATTTGGACGCCATTTGCGGCCCAAGCTCCCCATGGAGCCAGAGTCATTTGGGCGGCCCCATGCCATTGGGCACAGCGTGGGAGATGAGGATCACTATGAGGCGAGTGGAAAAGTGATGCCAGAGCTTGGGTCCAAGGAACTGCGATGGTTCGCATGCCCGGGTTCCTGTGAATTAGAACCGCATGCGCGAAACTGATCATACAAATCATACAACATCAAGATATATCAAGATCCCAATAATTTTGCATCGAACTTGAATTTTTGCAGGAAAAGGACATTCTTCTGTAGGCCAATGTAGGCAAGCTGAGGCTCAGCAGGTAATCGCAAGGTTCTGCATCCCTTGACCTGCTGGGTGTTTCGAACGCAGGCTGGACAGAGTTCCAACAGACCCGTGCCTTGGCAGGTCAGAACCGGTGGATTGTGGTGACGGTCATCCCATGCCATGGGAATCCCGTGGCATCATGGCTTCACCCACTTGACATCAACTGATCAATTCATTTGTTGGACATCCATATTTATATCATTTTAATTCACTTTATATCCCTGTAAATTTTATGACCATCCAGGTGACCATGTAAAAAAATCATCCCAAGATGAGCCAAATGCCTTTGTTTTGACATCCGCTGAGGCCACTTCCTTGGCCAATCCGGAGGATGTTCCATCAGCTCTTCCTCCGGGTAAGGTGAAATTTCTGGCCTTCTTCCTGGTCTTCTTGCTTTGGGCTGCTTGGAGCCAGATGAAGCCAAGGATGAGCCCCAAAAAATGGCCGCTCATGGGGAGAATGGGGAAAATGATGATAAATTATCAGATAAACCAATATAAACCTTATAAATAACCATTGGGATACTATGGGGTTGAACTGGGGACCCTAGTTTCAAACCCAGAAGGTGATCTTCTCAAACTTGGAGATCAGCTGAGCAGCTGAGGTTGGTGGCTGGGGTGCCATTGACGTTCTGGTCACGATGATCGGCTTCTTGGCCACAAAAGCATGCGGAAAACCAGTGATAGCGAACGCATCATTCAGCAAGCCACAGGCCATCACAGGTCGCAACCATGCCTTTTTCATCCTTTTTACATGGAATAATGTTTCATTGGTCTGGATATTGACATATCTACATATCCTTTGATCCTCAATGAATGAACATGTTCTGTCTCCAAAGGAGTGTGGTGTGATTGGTTTGTCCGTGACCGCGGTAATTTTAACTCCGGGACTCGATTTTTGGACTCTGTGGCAGCCCATAATACTTCATGGTCCATCAGAGACTGGTCGCAAGCTTCATCAACCGGTTAAGCTCCAATCGTGGATGCATTCCTGCAAAAGACTCACTGAAGCTGCTTCGAAGTGGCGAAGCTGCATCGCAAATTCAAGGTCGAGACAAGAACCACTGGAGCCTGACATTGTATTTGGCCCGGTTCCCAGTGGAAATTCTCACAATTTCTGATAGTATATTCACCAACTGCCAACTTTTGCAAAGATGAAACGTCCAAAAGAATCTGCTGCACCTGACACCAAGATCACCAAGGCCTTGACACTCGTGGGCTTTCTGGGCTTGCGTTGTTTGGCTCACAGATATCGAGGCACCGGTAGGGTCCCGGTGGGCACGGGGACGGGTACGTTCAAGGAGAGGTGATGCAAGCACCATTCTGGTGCTGCGCCTGCTATGGAGCTAATTAGAATTGCAACCCAAAACAGAGGTAGCGATGCTGTTTCTGCTCCTCTCTTGTCCAAATGAACTCTCTTCTCCAACCCTGGGAGGCTATGCCATGCTGGACGAGTTCTAGAAGCACAACCCCCAGAAGGATATCTTCTCACTGCAAGGAAAGCTGTGGAAACCTATGGAAAAAATGCAGGACTCGGAGGACTTCAAATGTGAAACGTATCCGCTCCTCCAGTGCATTGCTGTCCTCGCTCTTCTGACCCGGCCACTGGCCCCACCAAGCCGCCCTGAGCTGATCCAAGACGAAGGACAAATGCAGCGTAGGAAAAAATCAGGGCAAGACTGGGCACGAGGCGGGTTCGACAAAATGCTATACAAATGATGAATAGTTATGATAGTTATGGCTATTCAGGCCAATCATCATGAACCACACCCACTTTTAATTACCTGAATTGGGTTGTATATGAACTGTTAAGATATACATATATTTTTTTTATATACATACACATAATATAGTGAATATTCCATCAGCTATTGGAGGTTTATGGCATTAGCATCTATCCCTTTACTTAGAGACGTTAGATGAGCTTCTCGACCTGCAGATTCGCTGCATGATGCAGGCGGCGCACTCGCATGCCTCTCTGCCAGCACTGGCCATGACTCTGCACCAGTCTCAGAAAGTATGAATCGATGTGGATAGTTTGGAATGGATTGATGGATTCCATAGACTGCAACTCAGACTTCATTTGGGTTTCGCACTTCCACTAGACCAATCCAAGGATGCTTGCAAGAAATGCTCAAAATTGCAGTGCAACATTCCACATTTCATGACCTCCTGTGTTGGATTCTGGTGGATTCTCTTCATTTTTCCATGGACAATTTCTTGGATCAGCCAGTCGTCTTAGATACCGGAGATGCCTGAGGTTGTTGTCCTTGAACATGTTGGCCTCGCTGGCGATGTGGTACGTCTTCCGCGCCAGCATGACTCAGGAAGTGGTCTGGAGGCAGGCGGGGCACAGCACCAGATTGAGGGCGTCAATATCAACTCAATCAGTCCGAAAATTACTGGTATGACTACTTGCGGGATTACTTGTGGGATTACGATAGTATATATACTTATATACATGGCATATATGTTCCAGGTTGTCTACTATGTTATTTTCATTTATTTTCCATGTTGTACAGTGTGGTATTTTCTATGTTATACAGTATGATATTTTCTATGGCGGTATATACGATGTTTTCTACGATGTTACACTGTAGCGCTGCCTCGAAAGATTTTTCAGTTACGAGGTTGGTAACGTCCTGCTGTGCCCGGGTCCTCAGGTATCCGAAATCGAGTTGATGTTCGTTGGATTATGTTGACCCATGTTGACCCAATTTTTTCCATCAAGAATATGACTAATATGACTATTCAAGATGGTTTGTCATCAAGAATATGACATAATATGACTATTGAAGATGGTTTGTTCGAACATTTCATCAGCACTTGCAAAGATCTACACCAGGAACCTTGCGCCAATTGCTGCTTGGGGCAACGAACATCTCAAGACTCCCGAATTTATCTGCTGCCCGCACCATTGTATCAGCCGTTGTCGAATGGATCTTGCCAGCACGTTGCTGGAACTATCATATACTCAAAAACATCAACACCAGGTAGCGCCAAACTGGTCCCAAATGAATAGAGAAAACTTTTTTTGCTTCAGCAGCTAACTATGAAATTTATCGGAATACAGTCATATCATATATACTATAGATTGGTATAGTATCACTATAGTATTTTGTTTCAGCATGTTTTCTGATGTTTCCCCCTGTTCCCTGTAGTTTTTTTCGTGGACGCTGATTCCAAGGTTGCCATCTGTCCGCTGCGCTGGGCTGGCGTCGTCGCGGATGTGAAAGTTGTGGAGCTGGCAGGGAGACTCAGCGCTTCGTTGATGTTAAAAAAACGGTGAGAACAAGGCGATTCTCACAACTCCACCAACATTCATGGTTCACAACATTTTTCAGGACATTGGTCACGAGATTGATTAAGAGATGTTAAGATGACATTCCGAATCATTCTGACATTCAAAAATGGTGTCCACATGTCTCAACTTCCCCTTCCAACTATCCTCAACCAAGTTTGAAGGGTAAAGGCGGTAAAGGTGCTTGACCCACACGGACCATGCCACAGGGAAGCGACCCCAGCTGCCCTCCTCGCGACGCCTCCGGGCACTGCTTCGACCTGCTTCACAAGACGAGGTCACCAAGCATGACCCCAAGAAATTCCAACGAGCTGACAGGGAAATTTCATGACATTTTGCAACCAAATTGCAGAGGATAAATCCAACAATCATGATGAATATGTTGTATGTGGATGTTAGAGGTTGTCCCGTTGGCTATTTGACACCTGGCCAAGCCTTTGGCGAGCATTGGTTATAGTGAAGTTTTCTATAATTATTAATTAGTGACATAACTTTTGTGGAAACGCTGCTTGCAAAAAACTTCACGGATTTGACCATTTGTCACAATTGTGAATGTTGAATTTTTGAGGAGATGGCTTGCTGTTGAGGATGAGGAGGTGAGGACAACTATCCAAGTTGGCCATCACCAGCAGCGCCGTGGCTGACACTTCTGGGAAAAGGGAGACTTTGAATCATGTTGAATTGCACTAAAGCGCATATGTTTCGGGATGAAAGTCTTGCATTCCGCTCCAAACAACAAATTTGGGATCAACCAAGCCCTGGAAAGGATTCGGAAGTGGAGCATTTGCTGCCAGGTGCGCTGGGTTGCTGTCGATTCACCCAATAAGGGGGCGGTCTTCACATCATTTTCATTGCGAAAGATAGGAATGGAAAGGTTGTGGAATGAGTCTCAGAAATCAAACTGTGACAAAAGTAATTTGGCTCAAGTCTTGGCACAAGAGCACAGCTGGTTGAAGTGCACCCTTCCAGAAGCCCCAATTCGAGCCATTGTGTGATGATGATGCTTGTGGCACTGCTTCTTGCATTTACTGCACAGACATTTGCCGTGGATACCAACATGAATGAGACCAGAAAGCAGATGGTGCAGGAATTGAGGCAGGGCAACCTGAGCATTGCGAGGAACTACTCAGTGAGCAACGTCTCGCTACGTGGCACGGAGACGCGCCGTTCGCATGGAAGCAAGTCAGCAGTTGGTGGGAATGTCCCCGTGGTCGGGAAGGTGGCAACGATGCTTTGGGAGGAGTATTCCGTCAGCAAGATCGAAGGCTGGGCGCAGTGTATCGGTGTGGTCAAGGGCTACTTGGACCACTATGAACATTGCTTGCCAACTTGCGCCAAAGTTGTAGCACGCAAGATTGCTAAATTTGCTTGCAAAAGCTATTGCACTTGCACATAGTGACATAGTGGCACCAAGAGAAAGCCAACCGCTGTGGCTCAAAAGCCATTGCAAGCCTCCACTGCATCTCCATGAAGAGACTTCGGTCATGTCTTTGTGGAGGTGCTGTGAATCTGTACAGAATTTGGATATAGAGGCATCTTGTATATACTAATTTGTGCCTTTTGATTTGAGGCTTTGAAGCAAGCCGCCCAGTCTCACATTTGATGAGACCGCTTTATCTAGGACAGACTATAGTCAGTTTAGTTTAGAAGTCACTTCGCCCCTGACCAAGGTAGCTCTTATGTCCAGCTTGGATGAGCAGCATGCAGGTTGCATACCCAATTTTGAGCTACAGACGTTGCCAGGAGTGCTTGACTTCGGATGAGGAAAAAAAGGCAACATGCAGGCCTCGTGCGTCGTCATCTCGTGTTCATCAGAACATTCATTTTTTTCCACCCTTGCTTTGACAGAAAGGCACAGGCTCAAAGAACATTACTTTGCGGTTCGCTCACTGCTTGGCCAAGATTTGCTCCTGCATTTGCTGCAGAGTCTTTGGAGCTGGACTGATGTCCTTGGAACAGAGCTATGGCAAAGTTGATACAGCTGGGTATGGCTGGATGTGGCTGGATGCTGGTCCGGGCCTCAGCCGTACACGCGAAATGGGACTCAGCCATACACGCGGATTGGGACTCGGCTGTGCACGCGAAAGCGACTCAGCCATACACGCGAAACCGACTCAGCCATACACGCGAAATCGACTCAGCCATACACGCGCCCAAACATATGTTCTGGCCATAGCTTTGATNAAACCGACTCAGCCATACACGCGAAATCGACTCAGCCATACACGCGCCCAAACATATGTTCTGGCCATAGCTTTGATGATTGCATGCTTCCAGTGTGTTACTATATGATTACACGCAGGCTCAGTGCTAGGGACTTGCAGTTCATGTGCGAGCAGATGTTATGCTATGTTATGCTACTTGTAACAGTACAGGAATTTTACTGGCAATTGGAAACGTACTTAGTTCGTTGTTTCATAGTAGATCGTATCTTTCCATACGCATAGATAGTGCTGCGTTATCCAAAAACTGTCGCCGACGCGAAGAGAAGATGACTTTTGAAGTGTAAGAGATCGTAGCAGTAGCGTAGCATGACGTATGTGCGGATGTGTAAGAGAACGTAGCAGTAGCGTAGCATGACGTATGTGCAGATGTGTAAGAGAACGTAGCAGTAGCGTAGCATGACGTATGTGCAGAAGTGTAAGACAACGTAGCAGTAGCGTAGCATGACGTATGTGCAGATGTGTAAGAGAACGTAGCAGTAGCGTAGCATAACGCATGTGCAGAAGTGTAAGAGAGCGTAGCAGTAGCGTAGCATGACGTATGTGCAGAAGTGTAAGAGAACGTAGCAGTAGCGTAGCATGACGTATGTGCAGATGTGTAAGACAACGTAGCAGTAGCGTAGCATGACGTATGTGCAGATGTGTAAGAGAACGTAGCAGTAGCGTAGCATGACGTATGTGCAGATGTGTAAGAGAACGTAGCAGTAGCGTAGCATGACGTATGTGCAGAAGTGAAAGACAACGTAGCAGTAGTGTAGCATGACGTATGTGCAGAAGTGAAAGACAATGTAGCAGTAGCGTAGCATGACGTATGTGCAGAAGTGAAAGACAACGTAGCAGTAGTGTAGCATGACGTATGTGCAGAAGTGAAAGACAACGTAGCAGTAGCGTAGCATGACGTATGTGCAGAAGTGTAAGAGAGCGTAGCAGTAGCGTAGCATGAGGTATGTGCAGAAGTGTAAGAGAACTTAGCAGTGTACCATTTGGTATATGGCTGAGTCCCATGTCGTGTGTACGGTTGAGGTCCGGACCATCATAGTACCTGTTCCTTTCCTCTTACCCTCGTTGTCCTCTTCTTTATTTTTTCTTTATTTCTTTTCCCTTTCTTGAATTCATTTTCTTTTCCTTTCCTCTTTCCCTTTTTTCCTTTTCCTCTTTTGTGTTTTATTCTTCTGGCACTGGGAGGTGTGTGTTACATTTGCTCTCATTTCAATTCCTCGGGCTATTGCCTTCATTAGTATGCATGCTACAGTGACGGAGGGCAGAACATCACAGTGAATCACAGTGTTTTCATTTCAGTTGAAGTTGCAATTGGTTGGAGGATAAAATGGAAAGATGTTGACGGGGCAATGCTTAAGATGACAGGCGTGCAGGGCGCCTTGCTGGTGTGTGTAGAGGAACATGAACGTCATTGTCGCCCCCCCCCACCCCTGTCCAGGTCTATGTTGACGGGGCAATGCTTAAGATGACAGGCGTGCAGGGCGCCTTGCTCTTGTGTGTAGAGGAACATGAACGTCATTGTCGCCCACCCCCCTCACCCCTGTCCAGGTCTATGTTGACGGGGCAATGCTTAAGATGACAGGCGTGCAGGGCGCCTTGCTGGTGTGTGTAGAGGAACATGAACGTCATTGTCGCCCCCCCCACCCCAGGCCAGGTCTATGTTGACGGGGCAATGCTTAAGATGACAGGCGTGCAGGGCGCCTTGCTGGTGTGTGTAGAGGAACATGAAGGTCATTGTCGCCCCCCCCCACCCCAGGCCAGGTCTATGTTGACGGGGCAATGCTGAATGAGGGTGCCTTGCTGGTGTGTGTAGAGGAACATGAACGTCATTGTCGCCCCCCCCACCCCTGTCCAGGTCTATGTTGACGGGGCAATGCTTAAGATGACTGGCGTGCAGGGCGCCTTGCTGGTGTGTGTAGAGGAACATGAACGTCATTGTCGCCCCCCCCACCCCAGGCCANGTTGACGGGGCAATGCTTAAGATGACTGGCGTGCAGGGCGCCTTGCTGGTGTGTGTAGAGGAACATGAACGTCATTGTCGCCCCCCCCACCCCAGGCCAGGTCTATGTTGACGGGGCAATGCTGAAGATGACAGGCGATTAGGGCGCCTTGCTGGTGTGTGTAGAGGAACATGAACGTCATTGTCACCCCCCCCAGGCCAGGTCTATGTTGACGGGGCAATGCTTAAGATGACAGGCGTGCAGGGCGCCTTGCTGGTGTGTGTAGAGGAACATGAACGTCATTGTCGCCCACCCCCCCACCCCTGTCCAGGTCTATGTTGACGGGGCAATGCTTAAGATGACAGGTGATTAGGGCGCCTTGCTGGTGTGTGTAGAGGAACATGAACGTCATTGTCGCCCCCCCCCACCCCAGGCCAGGTCTATGTTGACGGGGCAATGCTGAAGATGACAGGCGATCAGGGTGCCTTGCTGGTGTGTGTAGAGGAACATGAACGTNGTTGACGGGGCAATGCTTAAGATGACTGGCGTGCAGGGCGCCTTGCTGGTGTGTGTAGAGGAACATGAACGTCATTGTCGCCCCCCCCACCCCAGGCCACGTCTATGTTGACGGGGCAATGCTGAAGATGACAGGCGATCAGGGTGTCTTACTTGTGTGTGTGCGTAAAGAATAGGCTGAAACCTATGTGTGTGTATGGCTGAGTCAAGTTTGTGTGCGCAGGTGAGTCAGATCTGTGTGCGCAGGTGAGTCAGATCTGTGTGCGCCGCTGAGCCAGATCTGTGTGCGTGGGTGAGTCAGATCTGTGTGCGTGGCTGAGTCTGGGCTGTGTGCGCCGCTGAGCCAGATGTGTGTGCGCCGCTGAGTCCCTTACCCTGGATGCTGGGTCTGTTCCCAGGTTGGTGCCTAGCACTTCACACCTTGGCAATTTCTCGTTTGCGACTCAGAAATCTCCATCTAGATGCCATCAGCATGGCAGCTTTCAGTTCTTCCAAGCGATCCAAGCGAATGCATTTCCATGCATTTGCTGCATTTCAGCAAGAGAAGATTGCGCACTTGTAGAAATAGGATTTCTGGCACGCTGCCTTTGCAGTCTCAGCCTGGGAAGCGCTTCCCGTTGAGCGACATTTGACATTTCCGATAATACAACAGAAAATCCCGGCGTGTGTATTCTTTCAGTCTCCCTTATCATATCAACAATGCAGACAAGCGACCAACAAAACATATTAAAACGTATTTTAACTATTCGAAACTGCTCCAGCATGTTTACATTTTCTGATCTGGGACATCTCTATACAAGTTTCCATGCACTGCATCGCATGGTTTCTGGTTGTGTGTAACGTGCCTCAGGGCAGTCCAGTTATCCAATCATGGAGGACCTGGGAAGCGCGGATTTCGGATGACTTGAGCGGTTTCAACCACGATGCCATGGCGGTTTTTGCCGCTGGGATTTCTGCCCACCATCAAGGCTGGTGTGTGGCAAGATGCTATGAGAACCACCGAAGACTTCGAGGTTGGGATGCATGGGATGCATGGGGTGCATGGGATGCATGGGATGCAAGATCATATTTTTTCTTAGGTTCAGGTTCACAGAATTGATTTTCCACAGGAAAATTCACAGGAAACCATTGCTGGTATGTCACTATGTTCAACAGGTCACAACCCTGCTTTCAGCAGATTTCAACTGAATTTTCCGTTAAATCACTTCCGGCAGGTGGCTTATACTTGTGTTCTAATAATGGTTCATTGCCCCAGAAACCTCCCTGGGATATCATCCACGGCATCCCAGGTCATTAGCTTCGTCACCAACATTGATCCCGTTGCGTTGACTCGCACCAATCTCCTGGCGAAGTTTCCCTTGAAGGCAGGTGGCCAGTCATGGCCAGTATATGACCGATATGACGATCAAGAATAGCCAGTGAAGCCCAAAATCACTGCGACATGTATGTTTATCCCAATATGTTTATCCCAATATGTTTATCCCAATATGTTTATCCCAATAGTTCTATTGGGCCAAAAAAGGTTTTAGCCCATACCCATCTGATCTTGCAGTGGCTTGATTCAACTCAAATTCTTCAAGATCTATGAGATCTACAGGTGACTCTGCTGGGGCTGGAAGCGCAAAGGAGAGCCTGGACAAATCTCCGGAAGGTGGAACTTCTTCATCAGCTTCTCGGTTGTGAACGGAGATGCGTTGGTGATGCTAAATTGCTACATAAATCAAGCAAGCTAGCATAGTTAGGGCCATCGCAGCACGCAAAAAGACGCATCCTTGTTTTGTGCAAGTAGTTTGCAGGGGGCAAGAAAAGAATGGCTCGGAAGAGGGTTCAAGTTCTTAGCACTTTTTTCACCCAAGTGGGTTGACATGTTTTTTTCCATTCTATGTTTGGATTGTTTGGTTGTTCATGTTTGTAAGACCTGGTGCATGAGAAATGAGGAAATGCTTGGATGTAGGCGTGCCGCCTGTACCGGATTGGCAACCGACAAATAGGATACCGTGGGATGAGCCGTAAAACCCTCGATTCTACCTGGACAACTCGTCACTTGTCTCCAGTTTTTACCGGGGAATGGCTTCTTTAGTACATTGATGCAAATGGACTCTGGGAATTAGCCAACCACTTTCACGTTTTTATAATGGCAATTTATGGCAAACATCATGTGTCAATTCCCAGTTGCAAATCCCATGGATCGCAACAAACTCAGCCAATCTCAGCCACGAGGCATGTTGCGCTGTTGCCCCCCGAGAAGGTGAGAACTTGGAGCCGCCTCGCCTTTTTTGGTGCAATCGGGTCTTTGGATGTACCGGAGACGTTGGATATATTTGATTGTTTGATTCTGTTTAATCAGTTTTAGTTTCAGTTTGGGGTATAGATGATAATCAATATATTATATTTAATATATTGGAATAGTTTATACACTTTAATTTTGACAGGTGCTTCATCATTTTGATGCCAAAATTCGACATGATTTTAAGCAAGGTGTGCTGTTTGCCAGACAGGGAGACCAAGAATCAAGTAATCATTGGAAGTAGCATCCTAGTGCCCTGCAAACTGGGTGTGTTTGAAAGTATGGTACCCCAAAATCCATGTACTGTACTGGTTATATAATCATCCTATATCTCATTCTCTCACACACATCCAGATCATCACAGGATGGACATGTCCATCCATCATTCACATGATTTGCATCCAGTTTGAACTTCCATAGTCGTGTGTACGTCACAGGTGGTTTTTGCAATCGACTTCTTTGATGTGCTGTGGTTTGGCTGCAAAACCGACCTGGTAGAGATCCTTGGCACAAAGCACGCTTTGCACACGCTGGGACAACTTGGACACTTAAGAGCATGCGGCATGCTGCATGTCCAGGTCATACCTCCAGGTCATTTCATGACCGTTTGGCCAACTAAGGACGTTCAAGAGTTTCAACCGCTCCATGGTTTTCAGTGCAGAGTTATTTCCTTATCCCATCACGAAGGCTGCTTTGGACCGCTTGGAGAGGTGGGAGTCGTTCCATTCACAGCAGATCCATTCACAGCACACCCTCATAATTCCGGATCGTTGGAGGTCGGATGGTTATCCGTTGTTGGGGAAGAGAACTAGGCCATTGCGTGCCTCAGCTCTGGCTAGTGGGTGGTGTTTCTTTCCCAGTATCTAGTATTCCATAGTATTCCATAGTATTCCATAGTATTCCATAGTATTCCATAGTATTCCCGTATCTTTCAGTGTCCTATTTCCCTTGGGGAAAACATGAACAGCATGCTTGAAGAAAGAGAAATGGTTTCAAAACTCGAAGCTGTGTCATGCTTTGCATGCTTCTTGCGTTTTCTCGAACGATCGCACCCTACTCTTCTATTCTTCTTTTCAAAGACAATCTCAATGGGGACATAACACCCTGCCCAGCACTCAGGCACCCTGAGAGGGAAGACCTACAAGCACCTTGTTCCTTGAAATCAAACGACGAGTAAGGAGTCAAGAAATGAATGTGATGCAACGACTCCATTTTCATTGCATTGGTCGAGTCAAGACGTCGAATGGCTCAACTGGCGTGCATCCCAAGAGTTCACGAAACGACAAGGGAAAGGAAATTAATTGCTGTGTTCACAAGGAGGCACTTGGCTTGGGAAGTGTCTTCAGTTTTGAGATGTTTTGAGGTACCTGAACTCTGGCTGCGTTGTGGGCTATGCCTCTGCTCTGAAATTGGCAACTGGTCGCATACTGCAGCACGATGGGCTGAATGAATATGTCACCTACAGCAGGCTGGACACTATTCACCCAGGGCATCCCAGGATTTGAAGATTTAATATGAATAACATGGAATAACATGGAATAATATCATGAAACGATTCATGAAACCATACTGAAGCGCCATAGCAAATCAATATCTTGAGCCCCGCTCCTGGGCAAGGGAGCTTCCCGTGTCCATGCTTCGGAATGAAATACACAGCACTGAAAATATGATGCGACACTTTCGCTTTGCAAGATTGAAAAACATGAAGAACCCCACTTATTGTTATACTTGCTCCTGGGGCATCACTCAGAAAGTCAATCACCTGTGCAATATTGTGATATGTGATATTTTCATACATTTTCTACTGAGTAAATCTCCTGCAGGTTGGCAGCAAACGATGATGAGCGGAAGCAAATGCTGATGGGTAGTGATGACCAGATTGCATGGCATACGTATGCCTGTCCCTCAGTCGAACCATGTCAAATCCATCGAGTGGTTGTCTTCAGCCAGCGTGCCAAACCATTTGCTTCTTCTAAATGTCAGCGCTAAAACATGCAAAAAACACAAGCTTCCTATATACTATGGAACTCTGATGGTGGGTGGAAGATCTTAGGCCCTTCATCACCCAGATGAGATTGCATTGGATTATGACGCGGATCTATTTTTGAGTGCATTCGGTTGTTCGGCAGCACTCAGATATGCTGTATTTCAGTGCTCACGCGCTGGAAAGACCATGCGAAGCCTCCAAATCATGCCCTGGATTGTTTGGCTGTTCACCCACTCTGAGGTACTGAGCTGCCGGATTACAGTTTCCGGGGTGAGCAAGTGTGGTTAAAGCCTTTCAGCAGCTCGGCAAGGAAGACCAGGGCAGTCATGGAACCACAGAATTTATATTATTCTCTCTTCATTGGCACCCAACCATGGCACGCAATTGGCGATGATTCGAAAACGAACACACACAAATTCAAAATTGGCGGCACAAGATGAATGGGTTAGTTTTTCATGATTTTGCCATGCCACTTGATTAGTAGCTATCAAATGCTATCAACATCAATATAACGGTAAGATAATATATAGCTAGTAAGATCTAATATATTGTCAATCTCCACAAGCCACGTATAGCTGGTTTTGCCATGTTTTTCCACACTTGGAGCCTTGCCGAGATCGATATCTCTGCTTCGCGCATGGCAATGCGGCCAGCAACTTGGCGGTCAATGTCGCGGAGCTCCAGTAACCCAGCCGCAGTAGTACACGCAAAACAACCAACCATCCTCCAAATCAACATTTTTAATGGGTGGTATATCTACCATCCCCAAAATGGTTTAGTAGTGGATTTCCCACATTAATATGAATGTGTATGTGTATATATATATATATACTTGTATCTGAATACATCTGAGTACATTGGAAAGCTATGGCTCTTTCGATCTCTTTACCTCTTTCTTGTCCATGTTTCAACCTTCTTTTGCCATGTTTGGTCCTGCGACCTGAGGCAGATGACTGAATCTTTCCCAAGACTTCAGCCGGAGAATTGCTCGCATTTGCGTCGAACGCACAAGGAGACAGGGGAGAATGGGAAGGAATGGGAAGATGGATGTGGGAGTTCTATTCTGCTATTAACACAGCAAGACTATGCAAGACTTCTGTCCAATTTCAAGGTTCCAGCACAATCGTTGCTGTCAAGCATCTTCAATTTCACCATACAGTGATGTGACATGAGAAGAATGTGATCAACGCGTGGCGAGACATACCCAGGAGGTTGGAGGAATGCAGGTGTGGGAGCATCTTGGCTTCACTTGGTGTCTCTTATTGCTGCTGTTGTGGAATAGCAGAACAGAGGGAGTCATTTCACCAAAAACACCTCTGACCGAAATGATGGCTCATGGATTGGCGAAGGATGACAAAGGATGATAAATGATTATGAATGATGGTTAATGATGATGAACGATGATGAATGTCTGTTTTCCTAGTGTTGTAGTGTTGGGGGAGGTGTTTGCGCCTGTGTCCACACATCACATCCACTTCAGGGTGTTCTGTGACTGGCAAATGCTGCGTGCTCTTGCCATGAAGCCGTTCCCACGGCGCTGGAGGAATCTGGAGAAAAGGTCCGGGAGCGGACGAGAGAAATGGGGTGAGCGTCACCGCGTCACTGTTCCATAACCACATGTAACCACTATCAAGCAATCAGCCATGCATTGCTCCGAAAGAGCACCCTCTTCTTTTCAACTTCTGTTTTTTTGTTTGCAGTTTCGTACCAAGTTCAAGTGCTGAGGTTTCTCCTCAGCTATTTTGCTCTTGCCTCAGAGATGATCCAAAGACCTGTAGTAGGTAGGTGGCGCTGCTTTTCATCAAGTCCGTTCTATGACGTTCCTTCCTCCGACAAGTGCGCATTCAGCTGTGAAGATGGTGTTCAACGCAACAACATGCGCCATCTCCCCGATCTCCATGTTTTGACACTCTCATGAATCTGTTTTTGGTTGAGTCACTGTGGGTCACTTTGGGTCACTGTTGGTTCTGAGAGGCCTCCTTCGTGATTTGCCTAGTTCAAGTGGGTCAGCAGAAAAATGTAGAAATCGAGCCAAATGGTGAAACTGCCACAAGCCTTGCAGGCAAATGCAGGTGGTTTTCAGGGATGATCATCCGAAGTGGCATATACAATCAGTCGATTCTTGGGATGAGCTCAACCACCAACATCCACCAACCAGATTCACCAGATGGGCAAACATCCCCCGAATCAGCTTGCTGGTGATCCTGCGGACGAAAAGGCTCAGTTTGCCCTCAGTAAAATTTCGAACTGCCGTCATTTGACATGTCCCAGCCAGTCGTTTGCAAGGTAGATTGGCTCAATTTGATTCAATTTGTGGATGGTGGGAAGGTCTCTTGTCAATCATGATCAACACTATCCCAGGGAGGCCTTTGTCTTTTGTTTATTGGTTGGCTCAGTTTGATCGTGTGATGAGGCACAACCTGCCCAAGTCTTGTGCATGGAACGCCAAGCTTTGTCGCTGCTTGGTTGGCTCAATGGGCGCCCCAGCGGCCAGTGGCCAACCACAGACCGACCGGCGAGCTGTGCAAAGGTCCGATGCTCCATAGCCATTTATTTTTGGTGAGTAAGATGTTTGTGGCACCTGAGTACATGGGGATTACAAAGTACATGGGGGATTACAAAAGGGAATAGAAAGGGTGAGTGTTTGAATGTTCCCCACTTTACCTCCTTGTATCACAGCACGCAGAGCGCGCTCAGCGCTCTAAACGCCAGGGCCAGCACGTCATGGCGGCTGCGTGGTCGCGATATGGCCTCGCAGCCTGCTGTGCTTTGCTCCTGTCGGTGGCCCTACTGTTGCGGTGAACCGGGGTTTCTCAGAGGGTTTCTCCCATGGTGTGGCAACAGTTGTAGGCGGACGTGTGAGACGTTCGACTATTTTTTGGGCTTGTAGTGATCTAAAGTGAGTCAAATTGATTGTGCTTTGCAAAAGTTGTGCGCACAACACAGAAGGGAACAAGGATATGCAATGCACTATACTTCCATTTCCGTTTGTTGTTTCCCAGATATCAGGCTTATGCCGATCATTTCCCGCAAAGCCTGCACTTTCCAGAAAGACGCCTGACAACACACCCATCTGAGACAACATCACAGGGATAATCAGACTGTGTCATCATTATCATGTCTACCCTCTGGTAAACTAACATAGCTATTGAAAATGGCCATTTATAGTGGATTTTCCCATAAAAAATTGGCATTTTCAATAGCTATGTTAGTTCACCAGAGGGTAAGATGTCTAAGTCGTAAAGTTCAAGAAACAACACCTCGGCCTCGGATCCATGTCTTCTTCGCTGGTAGCCCAGGCACGAGCTCGCCCGTCAGGCAGATCAGCAGACGTGACCAGAAGTTTATGGAGAATGAATATATCCACATATATATATATATCCTAATATGTATATAAATATTTATATAATAGGTTTCATACTTTGAAACCTGGCCAAAATGTAGGAGATTGGGCATGGTTATCACGCCAATGATGAGGATTTATCTGCTCCGATGTCTTGAATCTGTTTGCGTTTGTTCAATACAATTCAAGTTGCGGGAAACATGGTGGAAGATGTGGCAACGTTGGCCCTATGCTTTGAGAGGGGCTTGAGTTCTGAACACTTTGGTTCTTCAGGCGTCCCCCGCCTTTGTGCAGACTGCCCCTGGAGTGAGTACCAGGCTGGGGTAGAGGCACTTTTGATGTGTAATTATACGTACATGTAAATGTATATACATATATTATATACATATCATCATATACATGTACATATACACCTACATATGTATATATGGATATACATAGACATATACATACACAATCATACACATACATATACATAGACACATACGTAGACATTCATATACATATGTACATTGTACATATACACATACACATACGTATACATATTGCATATGACATAAGAATATACAGAAGATTCAATGAACTTGCCGTAGCACGGATCTGTGAAGCCCTCACAGTGGGAAGTTGCGTAGCTGGCCCCGTAGGCTTTTCCAGTCTTCCCGGCCCCTGGCAGCTTGGATCCCAGACTGCGACTGGGAGCAGAGACTCGATCTTCCAAGTCACGGCTCCCCGATACCACGCAATTAAGTGAGGTGAGGAATGTTGGCTACAGAAATTATATGTTACATGTTGGATTTGCCCCAACCTAGAAGTAGTCACCATGTTACTACACTACAGTTGTTTAATGTTTTTCCAGCTGTGTTTTAGTGAACATCCAGAAACTCTCCAGCTTTGTACCACAACCCGTGCAAGGGCCAAGCCGAGATTCGCCCATCCGCGGCTGCTCCACGGTAACTTGGTTGCGAATGTATGCTTGCTGGGTTTTGATTGCAATGCAAACGAAACCTCCTTTGAGCATCTGCGAAGGCACTTCACATTGCAACGCTTTCAAGACTTACAGTACTGTACTGGTTGTACTGGTAACGAAGAACATGGAAGAAGTATGTCCTGTCCACACGCTCCAGGCCAGTAGCTTTGCCCATTTTTGCCGCTGCAGGGATCCCCAGGATAGCAATGCGAGTGGGCAGAACTTGATTGGAAGTGATGAAACCTTCATTTGCTGTGGGGTAGGAACTGTGATTCACTCACTTCCAAAAACGATTTCGAAAGCTGATGCCTTTTGCTGTGAGGTGTGCGCGGCCTCTTTGCTCCGAACAAAAGTGCAGCGTCATGGCAAAGGCAAACCACAGACTACCTCAGGCAAGGTGGGTTTGTTGTTCTTGTGAGTCATGTGCTAATTGTTGTTTTTGGGTGGACATCTACTAGAAAGTCTTGACAGGATTTTGATCTTCGACACACAGGGATCACAAGCTGCGTTGAAATCCTTGACAACCAACAATTGTGAAGATCAAGTCTGAAAGTACCACCCGTAGCTTGCACGATCTTGCACCACAAGTTGCACAGATGAGGTGTTCGCGTAAGAAAGCCAAAGAACAACGCCCTGAGACCTTCAGCTGCAGAGAGCACATCCACACACCGCTCGCCTCTAGGAAACGCCAGAAGGCACTAGTTGGGTGCGTCTACAAATGGGGCAATGATATCCCCCTAAAATCCCTCAAATATCCCTAAATGGCAATTTAGGTAAAGGAACTTCCAGGAAATTCATGAATGATCCAATATAATCCATTGGAATTGGGGGGTTCCTCTAGATTTGCAGAACGAAGTGTTTGTCACTGAGAGTTGCCTCAAAGACTCTAAGGAAACTGCAGTGTTGCCACCTTCGAGGAGCGCTGCAGACTGGGGTACACTTGTAGGAGAAATGAATGGCAATTAATTCTCTTCAAATAGAAACTGTCATGAACTATGACAAATATATAGACTAAATATGATTGATTAAATTATGTGATCACATATATGATATACACGTACACGGGTACACGGAATCATGGCATATCATGTCATAGAATTATAGAGATGCATAATATAAATAATGACATGTCTTGTGGGCATTTGACAAGCCCAGAGTGTCCCTAGTCCCATCCCATCATAGTCAGATCTTTCGCAGGAGCTGACCACCAGAAGTCGATACGAGCCTCTGTGTTACATGTCGCTGGACTGCAACGGATAGGACTTCTCTCCAGTGAGTTTCAAGGATGGCACCCCGATGACGATTTAGGGGAAGCTATGATCATCCATTGAAATTGGGGCTACCTCATGTTCAGACAAAGCCATGTCGAAGAATGAATGAGAGACGTCAATGGTATTGTAACAACAATATGTAGCAATCGATTGTTCGCCACAGCTACCAGGATTCTTGAATCATCATGTTGCTTTGTACAATATCCAAACATACCTTTCGCAAGTTTGGCAACCGATTGCGACTAGTTGGCAACAGTCAGTAGGAAAGAACCTCCAAGTAAAGATACCTGACTGTGATGACTGGCATTTTTCAGGCCACTTGGGCCTTGTTTTGTGGCTCAACACCGGGTTAAAGGTGATGTACTGTGTCGAGGTCATCAAATGTCATCAATCAGTCGAATCAGTTGAAATTCACCGGAGTCGCAGCTAAGGTACAAACGGCGCTTCGCCCGGCCAAGGCAGGTTGATGCAGCTGACAAGAAAGCTAAGTCAGTAGGATTCTGCGTGGGAAGATCCTATACCGTATAGCCCAGATTTTATCACATAAATCTCTGGTTTCAGGATGTTTCAGGACCAGTTTTGAGCCAATCTGCATCAGTTCTTGGCATTTTTGGAGTGTTTGAAAGGCATAAGCCTATTCAGATGGCAACCAGAACCGCCAGAGAGTCGGCAGCTTTGGATCAAGGTGAGAGCGATTTGCAGCTTGTGGGGCAGAACATCACTGAACATGTTTGAAACAGAAGATACGATTGCTGTGAGGCAGCATTCATCATTGTATCATGTATTGATATGTCAATCATGTGTCGTATATCCAAAGATATCCAAAGTATTATGTATAATATATATATATATATATTATTACTATATTTATATATATATATATAATATGATATTATATATATGTATATATATATATATATTATAATACACACCAATATATTTGTATCTATGATGGTGGCGTCACAATCATCACGGCGATGCGACATCTGAGGTCTGGACACAAGTATCGCTTGGGAGACACAGCCCATGCCAGGACAGCGCCTGTGGTAATGGCCCATTTATAGATTTTATAGATTATTCACCTATTTAACATGATTTTTCATTATTTGGTGATATTATGTGATATTCTCAAGTCATTCGTCAAATTTGTTTGTGCTTCGGAAAGTGAAGAACATTGATTAGATTAGTACTGAATGTATCATGAAATAAAACAACCGCGGAAATCTATCCGTTTGCTGCACGTGATGTGTCTAGGGCTTTCTTAGCAAAGCTTCGCAACTGACCAGGAAGTATCGCGTCATTGATTTCGGGCGCACCAAGAGAGACATGCTGCCTCCTTAGAAAATGGCACGCTCATCATGTTCATCTGCAACATGATTGAGTCGTAAGAAGATCTGAAAGAAAAGGTATCCAGCTGTACAGATTGAGAAGGCTTCATGGTCAGCATCGTGATATCCGTGGTCGTTTCCAAGGTTTGGAACAATCCAAACTATCGAATATGACCCATATCGCAATGCTCGTATTTGCCTGGTGAAGTATGAGGCTGGGATGCATTTTTTCAGGTTTCAACAAATACAATGAACTGATGAATCTTCAAGCTACTTGTTCATGGTTTTCCTCCAGAGATATTTTGTACCCCTCGATTCACATCAAATGGCATTTTTTGGGGCGAAAGGAGGCTAAATGATGATCAATGATCATGAATCATCAACGATAATAAAAGGATAAATGGCAATAAATGGCAAGAAATTAATGGTAATAAATAGCGTTAAACTCATATAAAAAGAGGACATTATAAACCATCGGATTTCTCGGACTGTCCCCATGGGTTGATCGCAGGATGGTGAGATGCGCTACATCCTCCACGGAGTGGGCTACTTTGTTGGCCAGGAGGCAGCACCTCTGCCATGTTCCCAAGTGGGTACTAAGGATGTTAAGGGCTTATTGTCCCAAACTAGCACCATTTCAGGTTAGAATGTGATTATGATTCAGTTTTTATTTATCCACATTTACTGTATCCAAATTTATCCAGAATGATGTCTAATGATGTCTGATGATATCTAATGTGTGAAATCGGATGAGATGATAGATGTTCTTTAGCGACCTTTTTGATCTTGCCCAGCCTTTTGCTTATCATGACGTCGTATGGGTATTGGATATTGGTATGGCTCAAAACCCTTTGAGATTCTTTAGGCACACAAAATGGATACTAGAAATGGGCGGAGTCATTTCTTTTGGTACAGAACCGAGAAGTATGGGGTCTGCTGGACTCAGGAACCATCCAGTCTATCATAGTCTGTCCATTTTTTTCAGATTTCTTCAAATATGTCCATCATATTCCATACTATTTCATACTATCCCATAGAATCCCATGCTATACCATACTATTCCATAGGATTCCATAGGATTCCATATTATTCCCATCATTCTTGCTCCCTTTGAATTCCCAGTTCTTCAGAGGTGATCTCCTCAGACGATGCGCCCATCTTTGTGGGCAACGCTGTTCCCTTGGACAAGGTGCCCATTGGAACCATGGCCTGGGACCGAGTCGGACGGCCCCAAGGGCCCCAAGGGCTCCAAGGGCCCGAGTGTCGGGAAAAATGGGGAGATGGGAATTGGATCATAAATGATGATGATATTGGAATATTGAATATATATATATATATATATTGGACCTAAGATGTCCTTAAGATGTGTTTTTCAACAACGATTGACACAGAATTTGGATCCGACATGATCCAGCAGACTTTGCACGCAGACTATGCTGGTGAAGTTGGCCTGATAGTGTTGGCGAGGTCCACAACATTGAGATGAACCCCACGAACGGAGGTGTTATTGTGCAGACCTTGGCCTGTGGCGCTATGTGACATGACATTGTGACAATGTAGAAAAGTAAAACCTTCTGAGCCTGAAACAAGGGTGTCGCTGTATGGCTTGTGAAATGCTTGTGACTTTGCAAAGAAACGGAATGGCTTTTCCTCAACCTCATATGGTCTCTGCAAGGCTCGTGCAGCAGGTTCCGCCGCCATTGCTTGGAACTCGGATGTCAGATCCTGCATCAGACATCATCAGAGTTCGGCATGATTTCAGCCAAGCCGCAATTTCGGAAGGGTCAGAGCGGAGCAGTCTATTTTTCACCCACTGATGCTGTTGGACTGTTGAAACAAGGGAACAACCTTTCTTGCTGAAGACCAGATCCCGAAGAGACAGGGCTATTTTTGACTGCCTTCCCAGATTGTTTGACTGGAGATAAGATCAAGATCAATCACGTAGCCTTCCTCTAGCCATGCAGTACTGTACTTCTACAGTACATATTACAGATATTACAGTATAAATGCTAAATACTGTACTTCTGCAGTCCAGGCTATGATAAAAACACACGGTGACCATGGAGCCAAGGTTCTGTCCCGAGAGGGCAACCTCGTTACTGTGAAGATGCCCAGTAGCGAGGCTGGGAAAGTTGTTTCTTGTGCTAGGGGTCAGTTGTGAAAGGATGCTTTATTGGATTTGATTGCGTTGGTTTGGTGGACATGCCGGACTGCCCGAATTGCATTGCAGGTGCGTTTGATTCCTGAAGATTGCTGGTGCACTATTGGGAAGGCTCGGCATTGATAGCTTGATACTTGATATGGTTTTTCGAGAAATACTTGATTTAGCATGCTTTACCTGTATTGGTCTGTATTAGTCTTGCTTGGAAGTTGAAATAACATGATCTGGGTTCGTGGGCAGTGCTGTAAATTTTTGGGGCTTGCGCTGGTGTCTTCGTGTTGCCGACCGATCTTTCCAGCTATTCTGTTCACACGTTATGTTTGCAATATCAAGGAAACTTGCCCAAAATTGCGACTTGGAAGTGATGACCCTATCTATACATTCAACAGCAATTTATCAGAGCGTGTGCGTATCCCACAAATGGTTGATTCATTGTATCCTATTCAGAAGATCGGCAATATGCAATAGTTATGTAGTTTATATACGTAGAATGATGTAGATCACCTTATACAAATTATAGCCTCTTACTAGTTACTAATTCATCTGTGATCCCCAACTAGCGAAGACCTCAACTGCACAGGTGGGCCGCCCCGAAGCGCAACTCATCAAGCTTGGTAAGGCCCGGGCATTGGCGGCATGAAAGCTGGGGCAGTGGGTTTATGTTACATAAAACACATACAGATACATACAGTATAATACAATATTGTACATAGATAGTAATATACAATAGTTATGTTAAAAAATCATCCTAATAGTGATAATGACAATGATAATTGGTACTAGTACTATTCACCGTTCTAATAACATCACAAATATGTAGTCAACACACAGATGCAGATGCACCTTATCTATACATGAGTACATTCATGAATATGTCTGAACATGTACATTTGCAATGCGAGGAAAGGGTAGATACGAGGACCCTGCAACTACACCGGTTGACAAATGTAGGAGCAGAAGGGAACAAGGGTGTGGTCAATGCCCATTGGTTTGGGAATTTTCTTGGCATGATGGGAATAGATAGACAGCTACAGCGGATGTGATTGCAAAATGAATCAACATGAGTCGGTTGGATTCTGGTTGGACTATGGTTTGGATTGGTTGGATGCGGGTGATATTTCCCCACCGCCATAAGAAATGGGGCCTGATGGGGGCCCTGTTTCCCACTGGTCCGATGCCCAAGGCGCAGTAGGTGATGCTGTTTGTATCATCTAGGATACCACGACAGCTGTCATTTTCAGTAAAAGCTGTCGAACATGATTCTTTGGATACCTCTTCGTTCCAATACCCATGATCCTCCACACCTCCAAGACTTGCCAAGACTTGCCAAGACTTGCCAAGACTTGCCAAGGCTGGAAAGTCGCGACATTTGGGCTTCACTCCACACGTGCGAGGAAGCGCCAAGAACGCCTGTGACCACGCTCATGGTGGTGGAGAGGGAAGGTGCAGCGGGGATTTGCACATTGAAAGTACAATGTCATTCATGGCACTGATGGCAACAGAATTCTCGTTTCATCAGACCAGGTCCCCCATTGGTCACAAGCATCCGAAGACCAAGTTTGGCAAGTACTGACCTCAGGTAGTGACCGAAAAGTTTACAATTTGTTTTCTGTTTGAAGGTGCTCATCAACTGAGTGTGTCCTGCAGAAGTATGGAAAGGCGAAGATTGCAAACAGATTGGTCCAAGAAATTGTTATCCGTGTTTCAGCATAGGTTTCAATGTGCCTTGTATCAAGTTCATTTGCGTTGAGAAATCAGCAATGAGGTGTGCTGTTGGCTTGCGTACTCGACGATCTACACGCTCTGACAGGTCGCTGAAATGATTTGGGTTTGCCCAGAATCAAACAACATTTGAGCATCTCCAAATGAATCCTATGGTTGATAGTCATTTTCCGTATTAAACTTGTCATGTTGATGTATTTTGGATTATTTTGGATTATTTTGGGACATCCCCTATTTTGGAGATCCCCATTTGAATTTGGGTCACTTAAAAGGTTTCAATACAACTAATTAAAAAGTTGCTGTAGGAATGGTATGGATCGATGATATGGATCGATGAGCTGTACTCGTGCTCGTGTACAGCTTGCCATCGAGACAGTCAGATTCCGCGTTAGCTCGCCACGAAAGAAACGCAAGGGTTTGAACGATAGAGATGTTCACACATCACCAACCTGCCACTTTTTCAGACTTACTTGAAGTGATCATGTACCGGAAGGCCAATGTTTCCTAGGATGTTTCCCCCAATTCACACAGCGGATTGTTGCCAGGTTGATCCTCATCAGGCGCAAGAAGAAGAGCGGCCGCTGATGAATGGGCGAAACGGAGAAAGAGAAAAGGCGTTTCCGTGGCATTTCCGTGGCGTTTCGGTGCAGTGATGGATGTTGGGATTGCACCTTAATGGCCTCAGTCACCAAGTTATCCCAAGTTGCTCCACACATCATGTCACATGTTTGTCACATATGCGACATCCACATGTTGTCTCTGTAGCACTGCGCGAGCTTTTGTTTGTCAGAGGCTTGTACACATGAGCAGCAATCCATCTCGTGTGCATTTTGCTGCAGTAAATGTACTGCTCAGACATGAATTTCCATGGAATCTCAATGGTCTTCATCGCTGGCCCCTGAATCCATGGACGTTCGCTCGCTTTCCCAGAGGTTATTTGGTCAATCACTGGGTTCATTTCAAACAGAAGGTGAGTGTTGGTGCCAGCTGATGGAATACTCTGGCAGAGTATGAACAAATGGCTGTGTGAAATGTAGAGGGACATTTGGCCATTCATCATTAGTAACCATTATTAACCAGCCCTAACCAGGTCTTGCCTGATCCAACCCTCTTCACAAGCAACAAAATAGCGCCGGTCATAGCAGCCCTTGGCCCACCATGCTGGGCGTGGAGCCCCAGGTTTAATGAAGGGAAAATCCTATGGAAGTCTCAGAACCAAAGATACTGTAGGAATGAGACAGCAGAGTCTTAGTGATATCCAGTGATGTCTTAGTGATACTCCATCACAGTGGTGTTGCCCTGAGGAGTTTTGGGTTCCTTCGGCATGGGCTTTATGTCCAAGGCGCAACTGTGGCTGAGATGGCTGTGGGATGCAATCGGTTGGGGCCATGATTTGATGCTGATCTTTCAGTCCACCAAATGGACCAAAAGTGACGAGCAATGAGGTTTCACTAGACAACTCACAAGACATGTGCTTGGACAGCTGCAGGATTTTCAGCTGCAAAAGTGATGAAATGACACAGGGACTAAATAGAGTCAACAATCGTCTAATCTTGGTGTGGAGAACAATCCCTACTTTGCACAGACCGCTCTGGACCTGACAAGAACTCCTCTCAAATCTTCCAGGACAAGGTTGAAAGTGGAAATGCGAAGTCACTGGGTTGGAGTATGTTGGAGTCCCAAAAGTTTGAGATGCCACCAAATCCCACCAAGATGTAGTGCACCTCAGCACAGCTGCAGCCGCACTTGCAAAGGGGTACAGGTTGAAAGACAATGAAGACTAAGATAATGAAAGACCCATCAAGTTTTAAGCAAGTCTAATTTTGATCCAAAGCTGAGTGTGGATAGCCATGCCACCCTGGCAGCGGGTCTTTGCATCAGCGCGTGCTGCTGCGCGCTCGCACCTTGGGCTGCCCCTTTAAGCCTGGTTCATGGGTGCAGTGGCGATGCCTGTGGTTTTCAACCTCATCTTCCGAGGGATTCCCAAGCAGTCCCAATGTGGGGAAAGATTCGCCATAATTTGCCGATGGTGTCGGTGTCTCCCAGGATCCACCTCTAAGGCATGGCTGGCTGGTGCTTGGCCTTTCCTCCGGAGCATCCGTGGCTTTTTGCGAGGCCGGCATAGTCCATCGGGTTCGACCACGCTTCCACCGTGAAAGTTTGATAGGAATTCCATCGAGCATCGTCAGAAACCTTTGTGTCTACATTTTGAAGAGTTTGTGTCATATGACTGTGTCGCATAAGCAAAACCTTGGATTTCGTAAGGTCGCGAAAGTACTTTGGTAAAATAATGTAGAATGCAAGGCGTAATCTCTGGCGTAAGCATTATATATCATGCCTGGCGGAAGCTTCTGGCGCAAGCAGTTCCTCTGTATGCGTTTCTGATCAAACCCAGAAGCGTAAGCTTCGCTTAAGTCATTTTATGCTCTTGTCCACCGCGCAAGTCAAAAGTGTTGTTGCAAAAGCATGGCCTAAGGTTTGGCGTAAGCAATGTTATGCGGCGTATTGTAGGCTTGCAATCACACATTTTTGGCGAATCATCAGTGATCCAGTCTGACTGGGACAGGCGGAGCGCTTGAAGAGCTGGGAAGAACGATGGGCGGTGAAAAGGAAGCTTGTATGAGTCTGGAATGAATGTCCTCCAACATTCTGAATGATTTGTCCTGCCAAATCATTCATGCTCTCAAAACGTGGGATTGTTGCTGACCTCAAGTCAGAAGGTTTCCAGTGCTCTAACAGCACAATAATCAACCGAGCGGCTTTGCTGTTGGTTTGCCTGGTGGGATCTTTTCTGCAATTCAGATTGCCCCAGGATCAATTGGCACTTGGAAGATGCAACTTGACCACGAGATGGGATACCGAGCAAATCCACGGACTGTGTCACAAGCACGAAACGCTTTGCACTGCGGGAACAGCTTATGTTCCCCTTTTTTGTATTTTTTTTGTAACAGAATAGTGTGATATAGTGTGAATATGTGAATTCCTTCCTTGCGCCTCTGGTCTGAGGTCAATCCACATCTGAAGAATCACTTGGCGCAACTCGTAGACCCAAAGGCCTCCGTGGCTGGAGGCATGGGCCCTCGAGTGTTGGTACCTCTCTGCGGGAAGACTGTGGAAGCTCGGCATATCTCGGCTTCCGCCACAAGATGTGGCTACACTTTGTGGAGAAGCAGAACAGTAAGAAATGTGTGTGACTAATTCATGCTGATTCTAGTCTATATTAAATCTGAGTGTAGAACTGATTTGTATTCTCAGTACATATCACTACTAGCTGCCCAGCGCTTGCTGTGAAACTGTAAAAGTATGATGGCAGTCTCATGATTTGGTAGTGTATCTATTGTTAGCGGAAGACCCAGATTCAAATGTCTTTGCTTTTAGATATTATGTTCACATTGTTTCATAGTGCAAGGGAACACAGCTTCACAATGTCCACTCTTCCTCATGCAGCACTGACGTCGCATCTAAGGACATGGTCTTTCTGTCACGCCAAGGATATCGCGTCGTGGGCGTGGAAGGCGTAAGAAAAGCCGTGGAAGAGTTTGCTGAGGCATCAACACCCGGGAAGTCTCCAAGCCAATCGAGTCGAACCAGCTTCAAAAACACGATAGAATTGAATCATCTTCAATCGATGTAGACATTTGGAGAGAATACTTCCCCTTGTTGAATACTGGACATGCTGTACATTTTCTGTACATACTGGACATACTGGACATACTGTACATTTTCTGTACATCTGATACGCATTGAAGAAATTGGCAACTTTCTGCCACCTTGGCCCTGGCAGGAGTTTGGGCTCCGGGTTCCAACTGCCAAAGGTTAGATCCTCAATCCGCGACTGTGCTGTGGCAAGCACCATGTGGCACCATCAATGTTTGAACTGTGGCAAGTACCCCATCAATGCATATCAATGCCATCAATGACAATGCCATCAATGTCATTTTGATTCATTTTGTTCGCTTTGTGGATACTTCGCTCATACTTCATCATCTTAATCCTTTATCCAGAGTTGACAGATGTTGAAAGAGATTCATAGTGTATAGAGATCTACCTTAATCGTAAGTCGTAAGATCCATCCAGATCCATCATTTCACCCTCTTCCTCCAGATCCATCATGATCCATCACTCGTAAGGCCCGACGATGCACGTGAACTTCCCACCAGAAGTGGATGCTCAGCGCTTCCGCGGCCATGCGGTGCTCATTGCTGCGGCGGAGCAAAGCAGGTGTGCAGGGAAACCATGCGAACGGCAGCTGGTGGGATCTGGTGAGTGATTTCAACTGCCGCAATCTGCTGCACCAACTATGAAATGGATGACGGGGAAGGTGCAGTATTGATATGACTTGAAACATTGTGAAACTGCAATTCAATGACCTTTCAATTGTTCATTGTGATGGTGATCCCAGGACCCCGAAAAGATCGACAAGTGATAAAAAGTGAATCACCATGTTGAAGGGCGTAGGAAATGATGTTCCTAGGCTTTTTGGGAATCATTGAACTGTGAAATCACAGATACTTCCAGTATGGAAAGCTGTAGAAATCCCCAATCAGAAGAATCAGAAGATTCGGAAATTCCATCGCCAGGCGAGAGCCACCGCCCCCAGTGATTTTGGTGGAGGGCGACTTCCTGGAGCTGGGTGAAGTCGAGGCAAAAGCCCTGGTGCCCTTTGAGGCTTGGGCGCTAGGGCCGCTAGGGGTGGGAAGGTCGTGGTAAAAATTGATGGAGCATAAAAGAACAGATTTTCTTTATTGGCTACTCAGGCATACTCAGGCTATAATTGACTATGATGGACTGTGATTGGCTACTAAGGCAATAATTGGCTATATGATATACGGGCCGCTATTCTGTGACATTTTGTGACCATATAGGCTGTACTGTGGCTACACTGGCAAATTTGTTCGCAGGCAGCTTTCGATCGTGGCAGCTTGGTGGCCATTGAACCAGATGATCGAGAGCGGTACGCGTCGGCGCCACTTGGCAGAATATGGTCTACATATAATGATGTATATTTTATATAGTGTTATATACATGTATATATATATATATACATTCGTATTTATTGATGTTAAACAGCTATTAAAGGGTGCCAAATTCAAGAGATGAAATATATGCTCTCCACCAGCTTGATGCTACCCAGGCTGACGCATTTGATGGCCTCGGGGGGCCGCGTGCTGTTGGTGGCCGTGGAACATGATGGATTTGGTCAGAGGAAGGGACCACCTTACGAGGCAAAGGGAAGTGGATGGCTTCCACAGGGCTGAATTTTGTTCCCGACGCCCAACCTTGCAGGTATCAGAAGCTGATGTGCCCGGCACTCGTGTCACGAGGGGGAAGTGCGAGCGACAAAAACAAAGAAATGTATATCAAGAAAACTTGAAAAACTAATAGAAAACCCATGGAAAACCCATAGAAAACCTGTAGAAAACATGATGATATGATGGAACATGATGGAACATGTCGCTATATGGAGATGGGTCACCAAGGCGCCATCTCTTTGGCCGCCACTTTGAGATCCAACATCTGGGCACCGTTGATGCCCTGGACGACAGCTTACGCGAGCGTGGCGCCTCACGTGTCCTGGCTCTTGAGATTCTCAGTTTTTGCCACGTGGATTTTTGAGGTACAAGAACCATCAAGAACCATCAAGAACCAACTAATTGAATAACATTGAGTACTAAGTGAGAGCTCAGCATGTTGTTTGTCATGTGTTTTATCGTGTTCTATCATGATTGTTTTAGCAATTGTTTGTCATTCTTGTGTATCAATTGAAACTGATTTTGTAGCACTTGGTCACTGTGTGGTTTTTGCACCCGGCGAGGCTTTGAAGAGTCAGTGTACCTTCTGACCAAGCATTGATTGTAGCAAAAAGTGACGGAAGGAAATGCTAAATGAGATGTGAGAGGACTGTTGAGTGTTTTTGGCTGAAAGGCTGTTGTTTTTTCACCTACAATTCTACTTTTGGACTCGAGCTTAAACCAACCACTTCTTTCGACGAAGACTCTGTTTTCTGACGTGTGCATGAATGCAAATGCAAGTAAAGGATTTGGGACAAGGGGATGAGGGGATATCCAACGATAACCAACGACATCCATCCCATTTCATCCCAGCATCTCCTAGCTTCGACCGGCAATTCCGTATGGCCAGTCACAGTGCGGGGATTTGATGCCCTGCCGCGCGGGCATCGCCTGGGGTGGCCCGGGTCCAAAGGAACCACTGGTTGTTGTCAGCGTTGAACCACTGGTTGTTGGCTACAATGGTGGCGAGGTCTTGCATCAGCTTTGTAAATCTGCAGTCATTTGCGTACCTTGTGAGTCTCCCAGGCAAGCCTTTTAAACTGAGCTTTTCCATTCAGAGTGCTTCCCTGGAGAGTCGGAAGCCCAGCTTCGCAACCATGTCGCAAAAATGATGAGATGTGCTGATTGTTGCCAGCATCTCAGGTTCTGAATTCTCAGCCTCCAGCAAGCCTTACATCACTGTGGACGCCCCAGTGAATAGTTCAATCCACTGATCCAGATTCTCATCTCCTCGCAGCCCTGCAGAAGATTTCTTGCACTTGGATGCACTTGGATGCACTTGGTTCAAGCCAGCAGCTCTTTAAGTCAGGGGGTTGGAGTAGAATCACTTACAAATTCGCTGGAAGACGCTGAGGAGCTTCACGACATCTAAACTCATCCCTCGACCACTGGAAGTGCATTCTTTCAAGCAGGCGTTCTGTCTCCGAATCAGGACAACATGAGAAGAATCTGGCAATTCCAAACTTCCAAAAGCGAAACAGCTGGATTCTGGAATTTCTAGTGTTCTATAGCAGTTGGGCCAGGGTTCAACTTTTTGACTCAGAAGTCACTTTCGGTTCTTACTTTTGGAGCTTGAGATTTTTGGTGTGTTACCGCTGTCGCCATGGTTTTTTGGGGCTTACACCGTATTCCCTTTGCCTTCTATCGCAGCGGCACTTCTCGTGGTCTCTTCCTATGTGAGCACGATCTACCACCGCTGGGCCCTGCACGTGACGCCATTCTCTGTCAGCTCATGGGCAGTGGCCATCCGCAACAGCTGGGTGGCTTCGGAGGTGGAACCGGGCCGACCAGTAAGATTGCTGTGGTGGGATCTCACAAGGATCCAGGGTCTGTGACTTTCAGCTTCGCACAGTGTGGAGTGGAAGAGCCACACATTGACAAGAGCCATGGAGACTGTGGGAACATGCTTGCAGCAGTTGCACCCTTTGCGCTTGAGCGTCGCTTGCCCACAAGTGTGGAGTTCGTTGGGGATGGGACTGTGGCCAGGTTGAAGATTCACAGCTTGAACACGGGGGCGCGGTACGAAGCCGATGTTTGCACAACGCAGCCCGACGAGAACGGGGACCGACACGTTCAATATTTGGGAAGCTTGGAAATCCCAGGAGCTCCGGGAAGAGCAGCCCCGGTGGGTTTAGCTTCGGTGGGCGTAGCAGGTTCACAAACTGGCAAGCTTCTTCCAACTGCTTCCCCAGTTGATGTTATAGATTTTGGACTTGGCCATGCAGAAGTCACTTTGGTGGATTTTGCCCGTGCTCTGGTGATTGTTAATGCAGCAGACATCCTTCCAAAGTTCGGATACACTAGCTTGCAGCAGCTTGATTTGGACACGGCTCAGGCAGATACCAAGCTGTGTGATGCACTAGAAACTTTAAGACGACAAGCGAGCCAAGTCATGGGCATGGGCGACTGTTCAGGGAAAGATGCGCCAAAGCTGGGGTTGGTATCACCTGCTGAGGTGCCGGATGTTCTGCTTGGCGGTGCCTTGGCATTTCGATACTTCGTGAACCCTGGACGTGCGGAGATGCATCCCACTGTTGCCATGACGGCAGCGCAAGCCATTGGTGCAGCTTGCCTGATTCAGGACTCGGTGGCCATGAAAGCTTTGGGCAAAGTTCCAGAGTCAGATGCCACTGACAGATCTAGCTTTTCTTTTGTGATCCAACACGCCAAGGGAAACTTCCCTGTCAGCATTGGCACGGATGGCACAGCCCTATCCTCTGACACGATGTTTCCGTTCGGAACGCCGTATGCTGGCAAGTACCGGACAACAGTGATGCCAATTGCTGAAGGAACTGCCTTTGTGAACCCAACACAGTAGCTGCAATACTCCAGCAAGCAGGGCAGAAAAAGGGTGAAGGTACCCGACTATGAATGAAATATATAGATATTATGGAAAATCTATGAAAATCCATGAGCATCCACCATTTGAGCCATTTTAATTACATATTATGATTTGATTTTACTTGATTTCTTTGAAATTCTGGGAAACCATGGGAACAAAAATGGTAAAATGGGGGTTTCAGGGCGTGTATGTTGGTATGTTGCTTGTTATGATTTTGTGTTGGGGTTCAATGTTTCATCCTTGGTTTTGATGATTNGATGAGGGAGATACTGTGGATAGTGTACTTGTGGTTGTCGTTTTTTATTGTCAAGGTATGTCTTGTCTTTTTTTGGGTATGATTTTATTGTGTTTCCTTGTCATCAGTTTCAATACAGAACATTCAACTTGATATCTTTCAAAAGGTTCCATGTCTTTCAACATCTTTCATTTTTTATTCTCTCATTCTCGTCTTTTTT
>BGPT01001033.1:104715-149818 GCA_003297045.1 Symbiodinium sp. clade C Y103
TTGTGCCACTTGTTTTGGTCGACGCAATTCCAGGGCAGCAGCCGATGAACACGAGTCCGACAAGGACCGACCAAACCTTTCGAGCACCAATCAGCTTCAACTCGGCACAGCATTTCTGTTCAATGCATTAACTAGTATGTAAGAGCCTTCATCGAGTATGCTGCATTTGGGGCAGGATCATTTAGCACCTGCTCGGCGAAAGAATGCCAGACGGAAGACAATGGAACCGCCCAAATCAAGGTGCACCACTGCAATTTGGCACTGCANTGGGGCAGGATCATTTAGCACCTGCTCGGCGAAAGAATGCCAGACGGAAGACAATGGAACCGCCCAAATCAAGGTGCACCACTGCAATTTGGCACTGCAGGATTTGTGCTTTTGCTGTGACACTCGCCATGTTGCCAGTACTTTCATAACAAAGCAGAGGATCACCACTAGCATACTTGGATTTGCTATTATTTGCTGCCTTCTTTGTGCAGTCACAGAGACAGGGTTTGGCCGTGTTTGGAAGGGGTTGACAGTGTTTGATATCGTTTGAATGCGAGGAAGTCTCCAATGGAGGGAACGAAATCACCCGAAGAGCAGGAGGCGTGCTGGATTCAAAGTATGAGACGTGACAGGATCAAAAGAGTGGCAGCAGTTTGTCTTTTGATGTCTTTTGCAGGGAGCGGGATCAAGACATTCGCGCCGGCGCNGGATTCAAAGTATGAGACGTGACAGGATCAAAAGAGTGGCAGCAGTTTGTCTTTTGATGTCTTTTGCAGGGAGCGGGATCAAGACATTCGCGCCGGCGCAGCAAGACGGATGCAGACTTGTCAAGGAAGAGCACGGTTCGTTCATGACCTAACACAATTTGCCCGAAATTGTCTGCTTTTCAGACTTGAAGCTTCCCACTTGAGCGTTGAAGAGTTTGTGGATGGAACAGGACTATCCATGTTGCCATGGCAGAAGGAGAGGAGGACAGGTTCTGAAATTTCTCTTAGACCGCANCCACTTGAGCGTTGAAGAGTTTGTGGATGGAACAGGACTATCCATGTTGCCATGGCAGAAGGAGAGGAGGACAGGTTCTGAAATTTCTCTTAGACCGCAGCCCCTGAGTGAACCCAATACTACACTTTGCTGCAAAGAATCCGGGGCAGGAGGTAACTCGAGATGCCAGCACCAGAAGTAAGAGCCACGACGCAAACAATGCTCTGATCAGAAGCAGAAGTAGCGAGACAAGGCGAGAAGATGCGAGTTTATGCAAAGTAACTCAGATGCCAGGAACCNNNNAAATCAGTGAGTATGGACAATTTGGCAAGGGTGTACTAGGTGCACATCATTTTCTTCATTTTCTTCAACCGTTTTACTTGATTGGCTTGTGCCACTTGTGTTGGTCGACGCAATTCCAGGGTGGCGAAGGATGGCACGGAGTTGGAGGAGGAAGTCAAGCAATGGGGCACTCTCTTGTGTCACTCATTGATATGAATGGACTTGCAAGTTGTTGGACACTGAAGTTGTGTGTGGAGCTTGTTCACTGACCAGCAATGGTGGAGGATCATGTGCCCCCTCTCCGCAAGACCCTAGTTAGACGGAAGACGATGACAGAGGCTTCTGCTTCGCGAACAAGGCGCAGCCATCCGTTGTAGTTGAGCGTTTGCTTTGAGGCTGACCTAGAGAATCCGGAACTACAGTCTTGCATGTCTGAGCAGCAAAGCCAAGCTTTCCACTGCAAGTTGCGTGCCATCTTGTTTCTTGTCCACTTCCAATTCGTAGGAGTGGTTGGTTTGATCGTCGGATCGTAAATGGCTGTCAGGTTATCTCCGATGGAAGGAAGGGCTTCAGCTTCTCCTTTCCCTGATGAGCAGGACTTTGGGCATGCTGTGTGCACAAAAAGAGCAACCGGAATCCAAAAGTAGCAGAAGGTTCAGTTTGCAGATCAGTTTGCAGCAGGAGTCGTTACCGTCCAGTTCCAGAAGTAGCTTCAGACCATCCGTCAAGGGAGCTGTTGACCTCGCAACCAGGCAGCAGCTGGAACAAGAAGATCCTCATTGTATCATGGAAGACCACCAGTAATTGATGGAGGGAGGTGAAAGAATATGAAAGAATACCGTAGATATCCGTAGATCTTTACTTTGAATGTCTCTGAAGCAATTCTTGTGGCATTCGAATCAGTGATACCGGAGGAGACGTGGCTGTTCCTTCCTGTCATTCCTACTTTATTAATCCTATCCGTCGTTATTGCTCAAGCGGGATCGCAGAGTTTTCGATTGCCACCAGTCCACAGCTCCAATGGCGGAAGTGCCGGCTGACGAGGTGCCAGCGGCAGAGAAGGAAGAGCTCTTCTGCACCTATGCGGCCATGATTTTGAAGGATAGCGAGCTGGAGATCTCCGAAGAGCACATCAACAAATTGATCAAAGCTGCTGGAGGTTCTACCAGCAGCTTCTTCCCAGCGCTTTTTGCAAAGCTTTGTGCTGGAAAGGACTTGGAGAGTATGCTGAAGTTTGGTGGCGGCGGCGGCGGTGGTGGTGCCGTTGCAGGTGGAGGAGGTGGAGGAGGCGGCGGCGCAGCACCTGCTGAAAAGAAGGAAGAGAAGAAGGTGGTCGAGGAGGAAGAGGAGGAAGAAATGGAGTTTGATCTCTTCGGCTAGGCAGCGGACGAAAGCTCTGAGGAAAAAGGCAGAAAAATATCTTCTTGCAGGGCGGCTGTTGCTGTATGCCGCATGCCACAGAAAGTCTCCGTGGTGGTTGTAGCTGACTAGGGGCATCCCTGTTCTTGAAGCTTCCATCACGCACTGCTGCAGGGTTGGGATAGCCATTTTGATAGTAGCAGGTTTGCCTCAACTATTCAGACCATGCTTCCTTATCCGGACCAGAATTGTTGCAGCAACCGAGGCACCTTTGACTGGGAAGAAAAGTCGCAAGCACAGGCTCCTGAGCATACACCCTTTTCTTTTCGTCTTTATCTTGTTTTCCCTTGATATGATTTCTTGATTGTGACCAATCAAATGGCGCAAACGCTGCAGTTGTACCCTGCTACTGGTGCAACTCTTCTTTTTTGGCAGGAAAGAGAAAGAACATAAAGATGAAAAGGCTGAACCTTGGTGGCAGAACAAAGGTGATAGGGCGAACGATCCATGCTGAGGGTGCACATAATTATTCTCTCTAATTTGCAGAAGTTAGTTCCCAATTTGTGTCTTCATTTTGCAGTACAACATCTCTAATCCACAGATTTGTTGTTCATCAAGCAAACAGATATTGACATTGATATTGCTAGTAAAACTGGGGCCAATGAACATTTGTCAATTCCAGCCGTGCACCAAACTGCAAGCCTTTCACAGACCCGAAGCAGAGCCCGGTAACCGGAGGTGACAATCCTACCATATCCAATTCATTCCAATTCCATATCCGCCATATATCCGCCATATCCAATTCTTTATTCTGTGTGAGTCTGGCAAGTGTCAGCCCTTCCGTTGAGAGTTCGGGTCCTTGCAGCTCCGAATCCAAGGACACGCCCACGCCTGAACCGCCAGTACGAGATCTGGAGCTTATCAGGCCCTTGCGTTGAAGAGTGGATCTTGAAAAAGAGAGCACTGGAACACTCTTGTGATACAGAAAGTTCAGAAAATGTTGCTAGCATGCAATATCATGCAATATCATGCAATATCATGCAGTTTGCGAGAGCGTTTACGGACAGATCCAATAGATCAGGAAGGCTTTTAGCTCAGCTCGCAGAGCGATTATGATGAGGACTGCAGGTTAGGGAAAGCACACGACAAATATGGACAAATCGTTCAGCCGCAACAGGCCTGCAACATGGATGAGGATGGCGTTCTGATTAAAGCAACCAGTTTGACACTCTCCACACTCTCTCAGTTTGATTTGGCAAACACATCCTGTGGTTACTTAGATATGCTGAACATACACTGCAAATTATTGACGTGAACGGCGTGCAGAACATTGCAGATATACTTTAAACTCTAAACATTGCCACCCCCGGAGTTTATGGGAAGTGTTTATGGGAAATGGGCTCAGAATATCTCGGAGTCACAAACTTGACACTCCTTGAATTTGACAACATCATTTGCTACTCATGACCCCGCGGCACAGGACAGCCATGAATACCCCAACGACACACCGTGACGCCATCCGCTTGGGCGTCCAAGCCCTGGGACGGGCCGCTGGCATGGTGATACGGACACGCCGCACCAAGGCGACAAGCATCGACAAGCATCGACAAGTGGAAGTTTTTGGATCCAAACTGCAAAAGGGTTCGACAGGAAGCAGATTTTCATGAACTTTCATTAACTTTTATTCATGTTCTTGAACGTTTTTAATTATGGCATCGAGCATCTTGGTTGGCACCACTACCGCAGGCCATCCACATCATGAGAATCTTTGTGGCTGCAAAACGCCGGCACGACTTTGTCAAGGAGCCACAACACCTGGCGATCTGTCCATCCAAACTCATTTGGAATAAATTTACTTTAATTGACTAAAATGTTGAAATGATTCCATAAAGAATGGAGTCTCACAAACTCCTGCTGGCCTTTCACATCAGTGTACCGTAGGTGTTCAGAAGGCTTGTGTCAGCAGGAGAGGCAAAACCTGTCCACCAATCATGAACACTTTTCCCCAATCCAAAGCATGCTGTTAGCCTTCCCTCTACATTTTGGTCACCAGAAACAGAGACAATATTCAATACAGTATAAGATGATAGTAGACAATATAAGATAATCAAGCTGGATAAAGCTGTTGCGGACTTAGTTCATCCCTATGACATCCTATGACTCGGTCCTAGATGAGCGATTCCAGGAGCAGCAGCAGTACAACCCTCAGGTTGAGATGGATGAGATCATGGAGGCACAGCAGAGGTTTCCGGGGTTTCCAACGAATTCCAAAGGTCTCAACCCGGCACAGCTGAAGTCGGGACTGTCCTAGCAGCTGTGCCGTAAAACAGCGGCAAAATTGATGCAGCTGTCAATGATTCAATGCTTCTTCTCTCTCTCTCTCTCACCCCTCACTCTCTCTCTCTCTATCTCTCAGTCTCTCTCTCTCTCTCTCTCTCTCTCTCTCCCTCTTTTGAAGGAGCATGTGACAAACATCTTCTGGCAATTTGTGCCTTTGATTGCAAGAGGAAGTGTATCTTGTTGATTGGTGGTTTGGGGATTTTTGGGGGTTGGTTGCCACACTATTTGTCATACATACAGTATCTCTTTCCTTGTTCTCTAATGTGGTTCAGGATTACCACAGAAACGCATGATAGTATGAACCTGATAATTTGAGGCGGAAGCACGTAGTCGCTTTTTCCATCTTTTTCCCTTGTGCATCTTGTGCTTGACCTAGGACCTAAATCTTGTTGGATGCTGTTGTTGTTTCCAAGGTGCAGTTGAAGATCGACAACTATGACAGGATGGTCCCAGAGTTGCTGAAAGCCTTTGCGGAGCCTGGCACCGGCATCACAGAGTCGATGATCGATTTTCGTCGGGTACTGGAAGATCAGCTCAGGCAGCAAATGATTGCAGAATGTGGGCGAGTTTTGCCGAGATGGGACGTCGAATGATTTGGTATAATACATTCATAGACATACCATATTAGATCCATATTCTTAGATATTGATCTAGGGATAATAATTGATAGAAGACATTGATCAACTGGTTGGTTGATCTCAGCCTGTGTCTGAAGGCACCTGGAAGCGGAGATTGACTACGCAGTTGAGAGTGGAGACTACGAAGCAACAAATACCTCCAGCTGCTTGTCTTCAGTCATCATACTCGGTCACTCTCCGTCAAGTTTTGTACGCCAAGAAACGGAGACTTGCTAGTCTTTGGACAGAAAGCACAAGTGATTCTATTTACTTCCAAGGTGCTAAGAAGAAGGAACTTCGTAAGATCGTGGAGAGCGTCATGGAACAAGCCTCTCACATTCGGTCTTTAGTGATTTACGCACGGACCGTTTCCAGAATGGGTCGAATGCAAAATCTAGCGCATGAAGATGACGTACAGTCCCTTTTGCAAAGGATCCAAGGCCTGGATGTTTCGAAAAAGCTCATGAGAAAGTTGACCGACAGTGACGATTTTCAGAATTCTCCCGTTCAGCGGCCTCGCCGTCGTCGACGCCGGGCTGGAGCGGCTGGAGCGGCTGGAGCGTCTGGAGCGTCTGGAGCGTCTGGAGCGTCTGGAGCGCCTGGAGCGTCTGGAGCGTCTGGAGCGGACGAGACGGGGGAAAACGAGACAGGCAAAGACAAAGACCCTGACCCTGAAATCGGCAGCGAGAACAGCGAGAACAGCGAGAGCAGTGAGTCCCAAAGTGATTCAGGGATCGAAGAAGAAACTCAACACATACAACAGATAGACGAGGAGAATCACAGCCATGACAGCCATGATGACAATGACAACCCTCAGAAACCGATGTTGGTCGCTAATGTGACCTTTGAGGAGACAGAGCTTGAGCCCTGCGATTTGGAAGATGTCGTGGCTGAGGATTTCACATCTGCAGATCTTTTAAATCTTCCACCACCTGAAGAGTTGGAGGGCTCCAACGATGCTTCAAACCTCGCGGACGCAGAAATCGGGTTTTCAACCTCGGGCTTACTTGGTCTATCAGAGGCGCACTGGGCAGACATGAAAAGTTATCATTAATCATGAAAACACGAATTCGAAATTCAAAAGGGTCAATATGTTGACCACCAGAAACACAGATAGAGGAGACATGCTGCCAAAGTGCTTCTATGACAATTAATTCTCAATCCGAGAATAACAAGAGCTCGTTCCCAGCTTCTGCCTATCCAACTTGCTTAAGTTACTCCAGTGTCAGACTAACATAGACTGAAGCCATTTATATACTCCTAGTGAAGATGTTTCATGTCCGCGTCCCTCTGAATTTCCCTCAGCCTGATGCAGGGCAGCCGGAGCTTCAGTGGAAAGCTGAACCTGGGACCAAACTGGTCTCGTCTCCAGTCCTTCATCAGCGAGGCGGAGAATGAGCCATTGGATCTTGAGGCGCATCTCATCGCATCTCATCCAACATGTCACCTTTGGGTCACCTTTGGGTCACCCAAGTCACAAGTGTTGACTGGTGAAGATCAAGTGACCATGACATATCACAACAGATCACCACCGTTCACTTTAAGGATTTTTAACGGGACATAGTGGGACTACGATGCCTGCAACGCTCAGGCTATGGCATCAGAGTGCTCTTCGACTGTCTTCAAACGCTTTGACTACACTGAAGATTGGGAAGAGCAGATCCAAGAGTATATAGAAATGGTGCAAAGCTGCAAGGTTGATGAAGTTACTGTCCAGGAGTGGGCGTTCTGGAATTCTCTGGAACGCACACACACACACACAACACACATGGGATCAGATTTCCACCAAGACACAAAGACGTTTGATGTTTTCCGGATGCAATGCACAATAGGCAGAATCAGCTCAGCCAAAGGAATAATTTCCATCACACCGATTTCGTTTTGTGTTTCAAGGTCCAAAATGTCCAAGTATTGAGGCCCAAGTCTTCAGTCATTTGTGGCATAGGAGTCCTCAACTGCATTTTGAATATTCTGACAGCGAGGACAATCGAGGTTTGGTGCTAACATTCCCTGGTGATGTTGGGAACGTCAGTCCATCAGACTTTCCACTCATCGTTCGATATGAGGACGGTGGGGACGACCAAAGTGACATGGGATGACACGAATCTGATGCATTCTGGCAAGCTGATGCAAGCTGCGCAGCACTTCAGACTGTGTCAATGTCCGATGTTTGAGTGCACACTCTATGAAGCCACTGAAGGCTTCAACACATGCACAAACTGGGGCAGATGCCTGCTGACTTGGGGGGTTCTATGTTGCGAACATGTTGAGATGTCCTGAACATGCGAGGATCCTGCAAAGGCGATGGCTGCAAGTAGGGGGTCCAAATTTCGATGACATGATTCGAACATGGCAGGAGCAACATGAGTCAACATCATGATACGCTGCGACGGAGCCACCATGAGACCTTCAACTTAGGTGGAGGTACAAGTAAGGGATTGCCGACGAGGACAGGGTTTTGCGACAAATCACTTCTCTCTCTCTCTCTCTCTCACTCTCTATCTCTTATCTCCTTTCTGAAGGAAAAACTTTGGACAGGTTGAGACTTGAGACTCCACACGTTTAGAACATATTTGTTCATTAGACTAGTGCATGATGCCTCCTTTTCTGGTGATTGTGCTTGCTCGCATAGCTGTCTTCAGTCGCATGTAGTGCATGAGTTTGACATCGTCTTTGAATTCGTATGACACAGTGATTTGTGTTGCATCGAAACCACATCCGAAACCGCCTATAGCAACCCCTACAGAGACAAACAAGAAGAAAACCACTCAGATAGTGCTAAAATTGAACCTTTCCTGTCTTTTTTGAGAGGTTTCTACACTTGCACCCTTGAGAATCTTGGGATGCCACTGACGATTTGTTAGCCGTGTTTCAGCTTCACAATGCTCCACAGCTGCAGGGAGCCAGAGGCTGCAAGACGTCGTGCCAGCGCGGCTTTCTCTTGGGCTGCGTGGGAGGACGGCCGAACCTATCGCCGTTTCAAGAGACAAGAGGACAAGACAAACAGAACGATTCTATTTGAAGCCATGCACTATGGGTCATTGACATCAACCTGAAGGAAGATGAACCTGCAGTTCCGGAGCGAAGGTGCAGAAGTCCGACATCTGTTGGTATGACTTGGTATGTCACTGGTTGTTGAGACGGTTGTTGAGACAGGACGCAAACTCCCAAGATGGAGTCGCCTGAATCGAGTCAATCTGAGAACTGGGATCAACTGGCAACTTTGATGGCTTCGGACTTACTTCGGACCCAGAAGAGGCTTTGCTTGTGCGGAGCATTGAGACAGTGGACCGAGAATCAATGGGACTCAGAGGGGGACATCCGTACTGTACACATTATTTCTGTTATTTCTGTTTGTCTCAATGAGTGACAGAATTGAGATGTTTTCTACTCAGGATCATGCCGACGTACCTCTGGCATCGCTGGCCGAAGGTCTGAGTTTTGTACATTGTACTGTTTCAATCTCCCAAGATCTGCCTTTCCACCGTCATTTCACTTGTTGTCAATGCAGTGTCAGAGACTGCTTTGGATTAGAAAGGCTTTTAATTGGTGTTCACTGGCTTCCTCATCCTTCAGATAAGTTCTTGCTACTACAATTCCCAAAACAGAGGTAGCCCTGAGCCACCTGGAAGCAGTCCTCTTGCTGCAAGCACCCCTCGATCTCGTGGCAGTGAAGACAGGACTGTTTTGAATACCCACGCTATAGGATGCTATAGGGCTGTTTATTTGCTGGGGTCGGCGGATATTTGTCAACTAAGTCACATCTAAGTCACGGAGCTGGTGATGTGAGGAGCCTGTCAAACACCCTCGGGAGTCTGGATTGGCTCGAGGATGGTGCCGCTTTCTGTTCAGATTGTTCAGCCAACCTCAACCTTGGCCAACTGGAGATTCTGAGCACGTTGACTTAGCTCTTGGAGCTCTCAACACATGTTATTGTTACATTTTATATTATGACACCGCAGGACTCGCTTTTGCCGCGAAAAGTGAAATTGAATCTCCGGAAGCTGCGCTATGATCCTGGCGCTCAGGTATCGGCGCCCAAAAAACATCCCAAAACCCATGAGTTTTCAGCCACCACGGTGTACCTTGCTGTTGGTCTTCTCGGAAGGTGAAAACCTTGCCGCCTGCTTCTGTTGAAATGAGGCCAGCTGCAGTGAGCTGTCAGATTATACTTTGGCTTAATGGCTCAATGCCAGAAACTAAAAGAGATTCCCCACACATAGTGGACCATCACACGATTAAATGATAATCTCTACAATAATCTACATACAACATGTTGTCACATCTTGCAACATTTTTTTTGGGAGGTCTACGATGTTTCCGGCCTCGCCAAAGATTGCGAAGGAGCGACCTGAAGCCCGGGCCAGGGCTGCTAAAGTAGATGGCCATGTAGAACACAACATGTGAGCAAAAGATAGCAAAAGTGCCTAGGCCTAGTATCTTGGCACCCAGAACTTAGATGCAATCGTTCCGAAGATGTTTTTCCAATTGCTAGAAGAGAAGAGTTCCGACTTCTGCACACGCATCAGTTTATGGGAACTAAAACGTGTCAGTGTGGGCGTCTGGGAATGTTGATGTCTTCAACATTAGGGGTACACAGGAAATGTGTAATTCTGTGGAACGCGTCTGATGGCCATCATGAGCAGGAAGGTGTGAGTAGAAGAAACACAGAACAAAAGGCTGGCAAAAAGTGCCAAGAACTAATAAAAGGGTCTTGAAATGCTTTGACGTTTTGATGATAAGTATGATACTATATGATACTATATGACTATATGATACTTGTAGGATCATTCCAGATTTGAAGGATCAGGGAGAAGGAAAGGCCTTCGTTTTCGCCTCTCACGAGGCCGATGGAGAGGAGTCTGTGCTTGGAGCTCTACGACGTGTTCGGAAGAAGCCACTGGATTGGAACAGATTAATATTCGAGTTGATTTCAGCAAATTTCATCATCCTTTCATCATCCACATAGTCACCCTTTGGACTTTGAAGATTCGTGACAGCCAACAAAGACCCTGAGCATGTTTTTTTCCCTGATGCTTTGAAGCTGTTTGCTGGCGCATGAGCCAAAGTTGAGTCCCTTCCCCTTCGTGCAAGATGAACATGGAAGACCTTGAATCTTACTCTTGTCATGTTTGAGATTGCCGAGGAGATTCAACTTCCCGGATGCTGATGAGGTGTGCTTTGCCTTGTGCCCGCGCAACGCAGCAGTGTATGTCGTAGTGACGTTCAAGATCATTACTGTACAAGCTCGAGCGTCAAACAGGAAGAGATTCAATATCAATCAAGAAATCACGGGGATGACAAGCATCAGTCATCAAACTATCAAACGTTCCTCTCCGTGACATTCTGTCTATTGGGATCTATTGGGCCCGTATGTCACAGCACATAGATGTGGGGTTGTTGGACATTGTTGGGCATCATTGCAGCTGGTTTTGCAGTGAGCCAGGTGAGGAGCCAGAGAGAGTGGCACGATTCGGAGGACAAAAAGATACCGAAAGGGAACACCCAACTGTATCCAAATGTATCCAACGGTCATTTTTCTCGGGAACAACTGGGGCTGCTGTTCAGCTGAAGCAAGAACTCCCTGACCGCTCCAGGAGAGAGTTAAGAGCTCATGGCGAGAGAATTCACTTTCCGTTTGGCTCCAAGATTAGGAAAAAAGGCATGAAAAAGGACGAAAAAACACTAATTTGACAAGACATGTGGTGATGCTGAGTGATTCACTCCATTGAAAGCGGTGCTGGGATGCAACATTTGCCAGCTCAACTATCATCAGCTGTTGAAGATGGCTATGCACTTACTAACATTTTCCAACTATTTATATCAGCTCCAGTCCATTTCACACCTTGGCATCGATTTATTGCCTGTGACATTTCCACTTGAGGCTCCAGTGCCATTCCTGGACCTGGTGCCAGTGATTGATGGAGAGGCAGTGAGCGGTTTCTAAACGTGGCCATGGACTTCCTTGAAAAATCCATGCACACCACCTCTTCTGCAAACAAGTTGGCCCCACACTGGCAGCAAATATCCTGATTTTGTCGCACCTTGGTGTAGTAGGCCTGTGGAGGGCGAAATCGTGCTGCAAATATGTGCCTTGACTAGACTATCCTGGAGACGTCAGTGTTTTGTTTGAAAAAGGTTGTGTCGGCCTGCGAACTCTGATAAGGGAAGGGATTCCAGGTGTACAGTAATAGCTCCAAAGCAAAGCAGCTAACGTGGCCAGGGGTTCAGTCCGCTTGAATCCTTCTGACATCATGAAACATCCGCTAAAACATAGTGATGAGGTTGGGTGTTGGACATGAACGTTCTGAAACACTCCTCCGCCAAAACCAAGTGCAGAAAGTAATCTATATATATTATATTATATCCAGCAGGTGCATTCTGAAAAGGGTATGCCGTTTTGCATGCCGTCAGCTCTTGTGTGCGGTGCCAAAGGCCGTTTGGGCACATCGCCAAGCCTCGCTTTCACTACACCGAGTTTGAAGAAATCCGTCACCAGATTCGTTGGAAAGACGATCCTCAGGCCAGTTGCATTGGAAAGACTGGGACGTTTGTCCCTTTGTATGGTGCATTTGCAGCAGTGCTCCACCAAACTGAGAACTGATGTGTCAAAAGAAAATGCATACTGTAGGACCCCAATTTTTTGAAAAAGTCAGTGCGCGCATATGCACGCAATGTTCAGATGATAATCTTGAACGCGGAGGAACACCTACTAGGTTGCTGCATCGTAGCTGCACGCTTGAAACACCGAGCCATTTGCTTTGGCTCGCATTGGCATTTTTGTTTGGCACAAAAATCAAAACGTCGCAGGCTTCGTTTTGACTGGTGAAAGCAATCAATGTACCGGATTTGCAGTTGAATTCCACCTCTTATAGCACAATTTCATTGGCATTTGTTTGATCCAACACTCAGATCTCAGCTATTCTATAGTTTTGGCTTGCAGAGCTACTACAAGATGACCATACCAGAGTCCTTTCAACAACAAACAGCAGCTTTGCCTGTTTTTCCTTCCTTTCGTGCACACGGCAGAGGTCCGCCGCGCATTTCGTTGACCAATGCACTGCCAGTCTCCGTGCATTCCCAGAGTTTTATGGGAATACCATGGCAGCTGCTGCAGACCTAGCAGCTGTGAAAGTTCTTTGCAAAAATCTGCAGCCGACCAGAGAGAGCATCAATCAGGATTTAGGTCCCTTCCTGGAAGATTTGAAGTCTAGCCCTCGGTTTGGCACTTCACTCTTGAGCAAATTGGCACGTCGCAAGAGCCTTGGACATCTTGGAGGGATCGGGTGCATTCCTGTACTGCACCTTTTCCTGGCATACTTTTTCTATTCTCTTTCTTGTGACTGTCACCTGACTTCTGTTTTGTTGATTTGCACTTCCAACAGAGATATCGTTTCCTTACCTGAAGATGCACTTTCCAAGTGGGGCCTCACCAATGACTAACATTCACATGTCTTCCTGTGCCTTCCTGATTTTTCTGTGTTGTATCTTGTTGCCAGGAAGCTCCGGCATATTTCTTTGGTCTTGGATGCTTTGTTGAGAAATCGCTGCGATGTGAACGCGTTTCACTATGGTGTCTCGATCAGTGCCTTCGAAAAGGCCGAGAACTGGGAGAGGGCGCTGCGGCTGCTGCGTCAAATGGACGTCGTTCGGGTCGAGCCGAACACCGTGACCTACGGCGCTTGCATCAGTGCCATGGAGAAGTGTGGCCAGTGGAACCGGGCAGTCGATTTGTTGGCAGAGATGGTTCGAAGAGGCGTTGAGAAAAATGTGATTACCATCAGCGCAGGAATCAGTGCGTGCTCCAAAGCGGGTCAATGGCGCTTGGCCATGGACCTCTTACATGGCATGTCTAAAGAAAAGATCGATCCAGACACTGTGGCATTCAATGCTTGCATCAGTGCTTGTACTGGTCGTAGCACCCAGTGGCTGTTGGCACTGGACTTGTTCCAGCAGATGTCAGGCTTTGGGCTTCAGCCTGACGTGATCTCTTTCAGTGCAGCCATCGCAGCGTGTGAGGAAGGTCTGCAGTGGGAGCAAACATTGGGCCTCTTCACAGATATGCAATCGAAACAAGTGGATTTGGATGACTTCAGCTATAATGCCCTTATCAGCTCTTTCTCGCGTGCAAGCGAGTGGCAATATGCACTTCATGTGCTACAGGAAAAAGCTGCTAGTGATTTTGACATGGACATTCATGCTTGCAGTGCTGCTGTAAGTGCGTGTGAGCGCACAGGACAATGGCAGCATGTCCTGGAGTTGTGGCCCATTCTGCAGGAAGTTCAGGAAAAAGCCAATGCCCAACAGAAGAAACTTTATGAATTGACTGAAACTGGACCGACTTACATCACACGTCATTTGAAGCGATCACTTGAATGGCAGTGGGCTGTGGGGTATCCTTTCTTAGCAGCCAAAGAAGAGCAGATGACCCATGGTTTTTACAAGTACATTGCAGGAATGCAAGCTCTATGCGCTCGGGAGCTGCTTGAAGTGGTGCCTCACGCTCAAAGTGTCATGGACATGTTTTGCGGATCTGGCACAGTGCTGGTGGAAGCCTTGCGTGCTGGAAAACATGCAATCGGTACCGACGTCTCCCCTTTGGCGCTATTGGTTGCAACGCATCACACCGATGCAGCTCATGTTGATCTCTATGACTTGTTGGAAGTTTCTTCAGAACTTGCTGCGTCCATGGAAAGTGGGAACAAGGGCTGGCACTATTTGAAGTCTGAAATCTCCAAACTGAAAGAGAAACCCTTGCGAGATGTGTTGCATTTCATATTGCTAGTGGCTCTTTCTCGTGTACAGGACGTAACTTATCTTCACTCTTCTTCAAAAGGTCTCAACCAAGTACCTGAAGATGGGCTTCCTCCCTGCATGTTCCTAGGAGTAGCTCGGATGTATGTCGCTCGTGTTCGGTCCCTTCGTGCCAGGGCTTTGGCTTCTCAGTGTGAAATCTATCGATGCGACAACCGAGTGCTGAGACTTCAGGAACCAGTGGATGCCATTGTTACAGGACCTCCCTACCCAGGCGTCTATGATTATCACTCACCAGCCAGCAGTTGTGCTGATCTTCTTGGTGGAGAAACTCTCTATGATTTCTGTGCCCCTGGATATAGCATTCATGGTTCAAAGGCTCCAACCAATATTGATATCCCGGACGACTCGTCGTCAGCGACCTATGCACCAGGGAAAGAGATAGGACAAAATAGTTTGTGGCAGCAAGATCCAGAATTTGCGGACAAGTGGCAAGCAGAACAGGCAGAATGGTTGGCTTCTGCTTTCGAGAACTTAAGAGACGGCGGGACTGCAACTTTGATGATAGGTGATGGAGACTTGCATTCGGCAGGAGACGGTGGCTTTGACAATTTGCAGCCAACCATCCAAGCTGCTGAACAGGTTGGCTTTCTTACCGTTGCAACAGCCACCATCCGAGGGAAGAGCAAACATCCCAAGCAGCCAAAAGGAATGAAGCGCACAGAGCACATCGTGCACCTACAGAAGCCAAGGAAGAGGCCAAGTCGGCTCAGTAAAAAGGCAAGTAGGAAGCCAAGCCTCAGATGATGTTAGACCCTGCTTGAGCGCCTGGATATGCTTGGAGACGGGCTAGTCAAACATAGTGACCCCCCGTTGAGAGTTACCTTGCCAAGTACTTGTTTTCAATCCGCACCTGTTCAATCGATCAGAAAGATGTTCTCACACTGCCTGTGGGATTGCGACCACTCGACCACGGACGACGACGGGACATGGCTGATGATGACTCAGCTTCACATCTACTCTAGACATCAATTGACAGCATGGCACATGACCAAAGTGTTTTTTGCTGCCAAAGAGTGCGACAGTTCTGAAAATGTTTTGAGAATTTGAAGACCATGGAAGCAGATTTTTTTTCCTGGTTCATTCTCCCAGATTTGCCTCAGACGTTCCATATCGTTCCATTTTCATTTCGAATATGGAGACTCCGTTGCCATCAGCAATTCGTTTTTGAATATGTTAATAGGTTTGAATATGTTTGAATGTGAATTCTTTTACTCGTTCCACCAGGCCCCTCCTGATGTCTGGCGGCGAAAACCTCAGCCAGTTCGACCAGGCTACGGTGGAGGACTAAAATCGTTCGACCTAGTAACGAAAACATTGATCAATTGAGTAGTGTCTTTTGGATGTCCCTGATCATCCTTGATCTATGTCGCTTTTTCATGCTTTTTTAACCCAGTATTGCCCAAACAGATTGACACACACAGTCACAGCAAATGTAACTTGCTTCGAATGGCCTTTATGAGAGGCAGTGAAAGCACTGTCTTGTGCACTAAGTTACTAAGACCAACATGGACCTGACTCTGACATGGATTGCCAGGCACTCGAATGATTGGAAAAATGAGAAGCCCACTTGTACAAATCAAGGTGCATTTGCTGATTTTCGTGTTTAGTCGCGTCTAGTCACTAGTCACATCACTAGATAACCCATTGTTTTTATGTCAAGGCCCATCCGTTTGATGCCGCATGCCAGTTGCAGCATGCCTGTTGCTGGATTCTCTTCATTTTCCTTCGACAGGAGGATTTCATGAGCATCACCGCCATCACAAGCTTCCATCGTTTGTGCAAAGTTCAAAGATAAAGGCGCTGGCAACGCATGGCAAAGCCATATTGCCAATGGCGTCTGTGCCCAGCATATTTTCAAACGCATTTTAAGGGTAGATGAGTTGTGCTCCCTTGCCAAAGTGCAAATTGAAAAGATCCATGATCGTGGTCTCAATCTTTTTATATATTTTTATTGCATTTTGTGTTGTTTCGAGCAAGGTTGTCCGCAAAGGCGTTTGAGTATTCACAGGTGTCTAAAACATAAGGCCGGTCTAAGCAGGCTCGGAATACGAGACCCCAAGCTGGACAGTCCGCAAGGTGGGTCCGCACCAGTCTGAGCATGTTCAACACTTAGGCGCAGCATGCGCAGCTCCGGAGGAGTTCTGCCTGTGATTTCATGCCTCTCTGGGCGACCACACCATACCGACGGATCGGAGCTGGTGATTTGTAAGTCGAAGTTCTGGTTGAGCCGCAGCTATGGCGAGATTCCACTTTTGAACAAAATCATGGATATACAGTCTCTATTTGTGTAAAAATGTGTAGAATATGTGTGGAACCTCCAGCTTGAACTACTGCAGTTTCTTGTTGACCCAAGCCCCGCAACGAAGTTGCTGGCAAGGGATAGCTCCAAATAAATCTCCAGACTTAGAACCTGACACAATGAAGCACACCAAGTAGGGATGGATGGGATGGTTCAGTCGCAGACCCATTTCCGGTGTTGCAGGTGTTCATCAACAGTGGTGTGCTACTCTCGTCAGGTTCCAGGTGATAGAATCCATCATCCTGCCGGTGTAAAACGGGCGCATGCTTGGAGATTAGCCAATTTCATCTGGTTTTTCCAAAACCTGGAGGCTCCAGAAAACCATACTGATGCGCCACAAGGGTTGGGGTGAAAACACAGATTTCAACAGATTCCGTGTCATTCCGACTGCTCTTCGCAGGTGGTCCGTGCAGTAAAGGATGCTTGTACCTGAATGAGAAAGATAATGACAGATTGTCTCCCTTTGGACTTGGCAGCAAATGAAACAACTGCTGAGTCACTGCCAACAAGTCGCACCGAGGTTGAGAAGAAACGGAAGGTTTCGTTCTTAGCCCTCTGTAGCAATTTTTGATGGTGTTCCAGGATATAGGGCGACGTTAGGCATATCCTGGCATTGTGGGAACCTGAGGGCCTGAGGGTTTTGTTCGTAATTCTCCAAAGTCCTTCTGGTTCCGTTGTTCTGCAGCAAGCAGCCATTTGCCCTCGTTGCAGTTGATTAGCCCTCAACGACGCATAGAGCGCCTTTTCGTGGAGGAGAGCCGAACTGTCGTGAAACGAAACTTCACAGAACCTCACCCTGCCCCAAGGTAGGTCAGGTAGGGAAGGGCAACCCTTGGAGCTCGCTAAGCTAAAGATGAGATGAGTGAGGTCTGCAACCCTTGTACTGTTTGGAAAGCCCTTCGAAGGAGTTCAAGAAATCTTTCTTCTCGCCAAATCCGTGGTATGAGTCCCCGGAGGCTCCTGGCTGGATGTGCTTGTCGCAAGTCCATGCGATCATGATCTTTTTTGCGTGTTGTCTAGGGCGTCTAGGGACCTGCTTGCAATTTTGTCCACTGCAATCTTTCTGGTGGCATTTGCAGCCTGCTCTCTGTTGACACAGTTGTTCCTGACTGTGCCAGCTCACCTTCCCCGGTGGAAACCCGCAGAAGATCTACAACTACTGGATGACAACCAGGCTGGGCGGCTGGGCCATGCAGCTCTGATCCCAGGGGTTTGCAGCGCCTCGGGATGCCAGGCCAACACGTGATATCGAGCGTGTGTGCGATGGCAAAGACAGTTGTGGCTGCACCTGGACGCAGGTCCCTTGGAATTTTGGAACGAACCGAAGGGATTGATTGAATGGATTCATATGGATTCATATGCACCGATCTGAAGATCGCCCACACTTCCCTGTGTCAGTTCAACTTGTGAGAATTACAAGAGGACAGTCGGACTATGTCAGACTGGACCTAGAAGATCCTAGAACTTTCATGAGTTTTCTGTATCTTTCAGTGCTTTCCGTGGAGCTCCACCAACATCTTTTGACCGTGGCAGTTGGATGGCCGGCGTGGGGCATCCTTCGTGAGTTTCAACCAGGAGGGCCAGGTGGTCTTTGTCCGAGAGGCGGAGCGGGAGTCTTTCATGGAAGTTGCTGTGAAGATTGTTTGCTGAGAATGTTGGGTTTCCCGTTTCTCAATAATCTTTTGAATCACTGTGATTCAAGCGTAACCTGCTTGCCTTTCGGCTCATTCGCTTTTTCCATCTTGTTGCCTTCTTTCTTGGCTCAATCGCATCTGAGTCTTGGCTTGTCTTTCTTGACTTCCTGTGATGCTATGCTAACTCAAGAATCTTCCTTCAAAACGTTGCAAAACGGCCGCAACAACCACAACGAAGTGCATAGGGTTGGCTGTTGCAGCTGGGAAATGCTGAAAACACAGTGGCAGCTGGCATGAGAGATCTTGCGGCGAGTGCGATCTTTCCGCAGATAGGATCATGTAGGAAGAGAAACCAGCGAACCCAGACTCCAGGTGAAACACAAAAACAGCGGGCATACCTATCTAGAACTCACCAAATTCCCAAACAAAATCTGCACCATTCTTCACCTGTTTAACCGGGCAATTTTTTCTGAACGCTACTCTTGCTCGACTTGCTTCAGGTGTGTGAACCTCAAGGACTTGGCGCCAAGTTCAAGGACAACACCTTGAAGAGCCTTCAGTCGGATACTCATGGGGGACTAGCAACAATGAACACATGGTTTTGACAACACATGGTTTTTCATGTTTTGCAGGCAAGTCACCGGCGTCATGAACGCAATCCAGGGCATGTTCAGTGCTCTGGACCGCGCCAACCCTTCCTTGAATTCATCTGCAGTGTGAACACGTTTCCTACAACCAACGAACGCACTTTGTTTCACAGTTTGTTGACTTGCTGGCAAGGACAGAATCTTGGTTCAGGAGGACAGATGCAGCACTGTCAGCATGCCACTTTGGTTTTCTGTACCTTCAGCCAAAGCTTCAGTTGATTGTAAACGGTGAGATTATTGCAGAGCTTTCCCTGTTTCAGGTGGTGGGGAGTTTCCATGGTTTGCCATGTGGCTTGATGTCAGTTCGTCTTTTGGGATCGCAAATAGTTTAGCAGTGTTCGGCGGACACTCCCGACCTCAGCTGGCCTGAACGGGTCTGGATCTTAGATGAACACTGCTGGCGGTGCAAAGAGGGACGACCAGTGCTGAAATAGGATTGCAGTAATCAGATGCAATCAGATGCAATCAGTAGAATCATTGCCATGGAATGGATTCCTCTCATCCCCACGTATATATATATCCCTAACATGAGGCATGGTGCCCTCGCGCCCTCTCCTTGATTGAGCATTTTGCCAGAAAATGTACATGGTTGCAGTCCTCTGAGGCAGTTGTTCTGTCCTTGAGCAGTTCAAAGCTTTCCTGCGCTGGGAATTGCCCGAAAGATAGAGGTGCATGCAGACCCCCAGCTGAGATGCCTTGCCCATGTCTGAGGGACAGGCTGTGTGCCTAGCTGTTGAATCCAGAAATTTGAACGAGGGTCTATCATCTTCTGACGAAATCCGCAGTTTGCAGGACTCTTTCCCACTCAATTTATGTAATGCTCTAGACTCTACATGATGGGCACTTGTGTCCTGTTGGCTGCCTGGTGCAATTTTTGCATTTGGATTCGCTCCGGCCAGCTTGCTCCATACACATGTCACATATCCTTCTAGAAGCACAGAAATGACAATCAATCCAGAATGGAGCAGTTTCATCGACTGTATGACTAGATATTTGACTGGTTGCTCAAAATGCGATATGGCAGCACACCTCGATCTGCAACGGTGCAATGTTTTGCAAATATTTGCAAATTGCATCCTCTATTTTAATATGATCAGGGAAGCGTCAGGGCACTCTCACCATCTAGCTTTGGTTTTCACCTTAAACACTCGGCCTTACTCACGAGAAGTGGAAAGCATCGAATCAGCATCACGAAAGTCCTTGTCAACTCAACTTACACAGTAACTTTTGATTTTGAACGATTTTGATGCAACTGGGTGGCCATAGATTGCGCAGAGTCCATGTTTGCCAAAGCCTCGGCACATCATGACACGTGTTCGTCAAACTCTTTCGGTGTGACTTCTCAATCAGTATCTGGTGCTTCCTGCGTGAGGTGAAACATGACACGCGGAGCACCACCGCCGATGGACGACCACAGCAAGGTATCCCTGTGCCAAAATGTGTGACGCTTGATGGACATATAGAAATCATACGGAAATATCTCCTGTGACACTTGATCCTCTGTAGAGTTGGTGCAGGATGCTTTTCCAAGTGGCCTTCAATCTTGGGCCACGATGCCAGCAGAGGCCTGTCCAATTGTCCAATTTCAAGCGACGTAAGTGCTGCGTCTGAGTGCAAACTAATGGGCGTGTCCAGGAATGTTGGACATACAAGACATTAGTTGGGCCCTATATGGGCTCATGTCTTGGGAAAAATGAGAGAAAACAGAGGAACTATGAGAAAAGCATGTGAGAAAACCATTGTGCCCCGCAATCGTTGGAGCGTTGGAGACACGACAATGTGGATCAATGTGGCAGGAAGTCTGGCAGCCCCTTCTCAGTGGTGTTCTGCAGGACTGGTCAAACTATGTGGCCTAATTCCAAGCTTGTCAAACTCATACCCGGATCAGAGAATTTGAAATATGTTTACAGCAACACCAAGCAAGATAGAAGAGTGATTCACCACTCTTTTAGTTGGGTTTTTGGGATCATGCATAGACAAAACCCGTGTCTCATCAGCCACTCATAGTAAGACCAGTTTCGCCTCCGACATAGTGTATTGCATAACTCGGTCCGTCCAGAAAGCAGGGAGAGAAGTACGTCAAGGTCATAGAGTCATAGGGATGAGCAGTGAGCAGCGAAAAGCGATGAGAATACGATGAAGCTATGAAACATCAATGAAACCGGAGAAGGCAAAAGAAGTAGAGCAAGACCAGAGTTTCAGGATCATGAGCGATAGGGAACAATGCAACACATCCAGTCTGCTGATCAAGCGGTAGCGTATCAATGTATTCGTCGTGAGTTCCAGAAATTTGAATTCCTGAGTCCTGTGCAGGAGTTTGACCATCGTGGGCGCCTGAACTCTTACGACACACATGGGTTTCTCTGAAGACAAAGTACCCCCCAAAATCCCATGGTTTCATGTTGGTTTATCGTCATTTTTCCCCATGGTTTCATGTAAAACATATTAAAACACGACTATTTTCGGGCACCTTTTTCAGACAAATCCCAACCGAAGCTTTGCCTTCCGTCCTGAGGCGTGGACCTTCCGCGACATAGCAAACTCCTGGAGCAGGTCAATGCCACTTGTCTCAGATCAGTTGAGATCAGTCTTCAAGCAAAAGTGGTGTGTCGAAGTTATCTAAGTTCTACATATTTCTACATGTTTAAAATTGTTTGAATGATGTTAAAACACATTTAAATACATGTTTAACTGTTTGAATGACAGCATTGACAGCCTCAGTATGTTTCAGTTTTGTTTGGCACACTCTGAGGTCACCACATTGATTTCCGCTGAACAAGTCGTGTTGGCTCTTCAGCAGGTTCGGCGCATTGAATCGTCGTTTTCTGCAAATGACAATTGCTGACAATGTTACACTGCATGGGAGGTCTCTCTTCATCTCACCAACCTTTTCTACCACATTTACCACATTTGCGGTGTTGACATGATGAATTGAACAGATTTGAAATGAATTGAACAAGTACATCGGGCCATATCGCAGCCCAAAAGAGTGGATCAAATGAGCGTTCTCCAGGAAATGCGCAGTGCTGGCAGGAGCCAGGGATTCAATTCTACTCGTACAAACAGAAACGAAAGGGTCGGTGCATTGGCAACCCCGAACCATCAATAGTTTCTACAACAGGAAGGACGTGTAAGGATGTAAAATTTCATGGAAAGTGGCCCTTCACACCCTGAAGGATGTCCAACACCCTGGAATCTGGACGCGAACTTTCTACTGTGGTGCCTGGTCTGAGTTGCTCCCTGGTGAGGTTCCACATGGGTGATCCCAGGGCATCCTTGGATCTCTAATTTTGACACAACTCCTTCCGCTGAATTCATCAGATGTTCTTCCAATTCATCAGATGTTCTTCCAATTCATCAGATGTTCTTCCAAATTTGGAAATGCGGATTCCAGACTGCAGAATTTTTTGGCGTCTGTGGACTCCCTGCACAGGCTTGACTAGAAGGGCTGTACTTAATAAAGTACAATAAACTTTTGAAAAGTATAAATAAAGTATAATGATAAAGTACAATAAAGTATCAGTAATAATAGAGTACAGTAAAATACAGTAAGATTATAATCGAATACCTTCTATGGCCTACAATGGGTTTCCACTTTTTGTATCTCAACGACTGCAACGGAAGCTTCCTGTGCATCCCATGCTCCTGCCTTAGACATCTCCAAGGCCTATGACCTCGCCGCCTTTACGAACAGTGCTGGACCGTGGCCCATCTCAATCAATCCTCGCACGGCCTCATGGGTTGGAAATTCGGGTGCCTCAAAATCTCAAGTCTTATATATCGTATTAATTCTTATTATATCTTTTGATTTTTGTAATTTCATAATATGCTAGTACATTATTTTACCAGTCCTTTCCCCTCAAAAGACCCTATCAACTGGGACATCCACCAGTTTCGAACCTGGAAGCCATTCAGCACGATCTTGGACTTCAGGTACACACTCAATGAGATCTACCAGACGTTCAGCTTCTGCGACAAGATCCAGAGCATCCAAGACCATGCCACCAAGGAGGGCAAAAGGTGTTTAGCCACTTCCCCAAAATGGCTGGCTAGAGAGACTTTGGAACTCTGACCCAGATGATACTCTGCATATACTGTAAGTGGATGTAAGTTGAACATTTTGGCAAGGATGAATTGTTGTCGTGCCGAACTTTGGAAAGAAGTGGTCACAGAGCACGGGTAGGGTGTCAGGCGGTTGGGTCAAGTCCCGTACGTTTGCAAATCAATGCAAATCAGTTGTCCTCGCCACCACGTGCAAGTACAAGCCGCGGTAGCCATCTGTCAACAAGAGGATGGTTGTACAAAGGCACCCTCCCACACTATTTCGAGTTCTACTAATTGCTACTAACTGCTCCTAACTACTAAAAAAAAAATCTAGACATAATCCAACCAGTATCCCCATCTCGGCTCCAGGAGCTCCAGCGCCGGCTCCACATGCCTGGCATGTTTGGTTTCTACAGCCCAAAGGCTTCGCACACCGCTGATCTACGAAAGTACGACACCAATGTGGAACACACCGCTGGTCTATTGACTTCAACATATATACTTCAACACAGCATGATATGGCCTGATACAGCATGATAGACCATAATACAGAAACATGGAATCAAGTAGAGTTTAGTCAAAAATCCTTTGCGCGCAGTGTGCTTCTCACAACAAGAGCCTGAAGAATCTGATACTTTTGGCTGTTGAGATTCTCACAGGCCCTTCCGACGCTTCATGCTGAGAATTCACTTCGGAGTACTTGCAGTACGCTGTTGAATGAGGAGGCCAGTATGATGTCGCTGCTTTAGGACATGTGACAGATCCAGAGTTGGTGGAGTTGACTCAACAAGAATTTCAAGCAGATGGCGAGCTTAGTCAAGTTGAGCTAGTGAACTAGATGCAGAATGAGCAGGATGTCGTGTGACATCAAACATTGCGACTTTGAATGACTATGGATCTGGATCTGGGCTGCAGGTGAAACCAAAGCCTGAAAATGGCATGAAGTCAGACTGTGAAGACCAGGAGTGTTGGGCAACTAGCGATCGCCATCGCCAGTGAAACGTTATGGTTCATACCCAGGGTGTGTGTGTGTGTGTGTGTTGGTTTGGATATTTCATCCTTATCAAAAAATTGACCATGGCCGCCATGGCCGTTGTCTTTGTCCCCTCTCAAATTTTGTTGTCACCGCGACATCACGTCTTGATGTCGTTGCGAGAAGCCTTGGCACATGAAATCTTGAAGGCTGGTGACATCTGGTGACCAAGCATGGACCCTGCCATGGCTGCCATGGGTGGACAGCTGTACACTTTTTGAATGTCACAAGAGATGTGCAACTCAGCGGTATGAACCAATCCGTATAATGGAAAGACAGTGGTCTGTCTTACACTGCTCAACTGGAAAATGACATCACATGACATCCATGACTTGTGCCAGCTTGAGCCTGGTTCACGCAGAGCGAGAGAGACTGAGATGGGAAGGAGGAAGCCGAGTCAGAAGGATCCCATGCCAGAGATAGGCAGGAATGCCGAGAGCATGCATGATGTGGCAAAGCGATCAATTCTTTCGTGCACAGACTGTGCTACCTGGATGTACCTAGTAGGAGCAGGTATGCCTCTTGTCATGTTTTACGCTTGTCTAAGGCATTCCTCAGAAAATGGAATGTCCCAAAATCATAGATCCGCAGACCCCCCAAAGATCAGCCCAAAGGATCCCAATTCATGCAAAGGGATGCAAAGGGCATATCCTGTGATGTTTGGACACCATTTTGGGACGTCAGGTGGACACCTCCAACTCGTGAAGAGATGCAACTCTTCCTTCGCGCTGGGGTGCACCTGAACCACCTGGATGACGGAGGGTCGATGCCCTATTTGCAGAATCACAATGGAGCACCTGTGAATTCATCAACAATTCATCACAGCCAGTGCAGTGAGATTTTTTTTATCCATTTTTATCCACCAAGATTTTTGCGTAACATGCAACAAGACCAACAAGATGGAAGATAGCCATCAAGTTCGATTTGGCTAAAATCTAGCATTAGCGCTTTCGACTTCTGCAAAGATCACAGCAGGGATAGCCTCCCAGTGTGCAAGTGTTGGTTCCGATTTCTATAGTGCTGCGCTGAGGCAGACCTTTTTGATGATGGCTTGTCGGGCAACACATGCTGCGTTTGCTGATCCATCCTCACAGCTTTAGTGAAGCAACACAACACTTGCAGCTTCCAATTTAGAAGCTTAGTATGGAACACGAACTCTATGGAATTATCTGGAACGAAGGACATAGAAAAGGCAAAGTGATACATCAAGTACCATCAACGAACCACATCTGAAGCTTTGACTACCAATGAAACTCGCCAGAGTGACAAGTCATCACATGGTGCTCAATATGATTCAGTATGAATCAATATGAGTGTTATTCAATACAGTAAAGGATTCTTCAGGGTCCCTTGTGTATTCTTTTGTTGGACCCTGAAAATTTTTGAAGCCACGCCAGGCCGCCTGCCTTTGCGCCTGTGAGGAGACAGTGAAAAACCGAGCTTCGTAGCCGATCAGTTAGGATTTCTATGGATTTCTCAGATTCATCAGATCCTCAGGTCCTCCTTTCTGCTTGATCCATTGAGACTTGAAACTTTCTTGAGACTTTCTCAGATTTCTCGGAGGAGCCAGAAGCACAGCCAGATTGGAACACAGCTCATCCCCAGGTGCCGGAAGTATCGGGAAGTCGCATCGGTTGTTTGCGCTTTGTCAGGGTCTAACGTGAACCCTACTAGTTCGGCTTCCTGATTCCTTGGATACATGAGCTATAGTGAAACGTATTTTTAAACTAGAACATCACTGATCATAGATGACAGGAGTCACACCTTTATAGTTCATAGTTGCAGATTTTCTGACATCCAACAATTGAATATACAAACCAACACAAACAAACAAAGTCAGCTTGCCAGAGCATTTAGAGCAGCTTGTTATTGTGGTACTGATGATCGCTCAGGATGTGGCCTTTGCTGAGACTGTCAGCTGTCTGTGTGAGGAGGCGAGTCTTGGGTGGTTTTGTGGCCGATCTCCATGGGAGTTGGATGGGCAGATGGGAGCATTTTGCTACGTCAAGAAAAAACATATCAGCGGCCTTGGTGGATTGCACATGCGTCAGAACTCGACAGCTCAAAAAAACAGCAGATGAGACTTGTTCCTTTTCATCGGCGTAGATGCTGTCTACTGTGCTTCGCAGCATGTTTGACAGTGTATGTCTTTGCTGGCCGAGACTTTGCATTGCCATCCCGGAATCGCGAGCCAAGTGGGCCAAGCACCAGACGCCTTGCACAAAGAGAGCCTTCTCCTTGCACAGTCCATGTTGATCTGGACTCCAGCGTTAGCGCTGGACTGGTGGCAGGAACACTGAAAGGTTTCATGGTGGGTTCAGGACAATACTTGTGGCTAATATGGCAGCACCTCGGTAGTTGTCCGCAAACCCTCAAAGCTGACGCAGCAGCCCAGTACCTTCGATCAGAGAGCTCGTTTGGAAGCTGGTGCCTCTCATGGTTTTCTTCGGGTTGGACCTTCTTCTTTGCGGATGTATTTCACAAACATCTGATGGTGCAGGTTGCTTTACAAGTGACTGTGGGCGGTTTGTGCGCCATTTTTCTTCTTCAGCTCCTTTGGAGCATCTCCAGTCAGCAGCAAGGACGCATCTCGGAAGCCCGAATTGGCTTCAGGGCATGGAAAGCCGTCATTTCTCTGGTTTTTGCAGGGCTTGCGAGCAGGTTTCTCTGTCAATACACCCTGTCAAGATTCTGTGTTCAATCTTCGTGGACTGGGCTGCCATACTATACCGAGGGGCATGTACTATGTGCTATGTCGTCCGTTCTGGGGGCAACGCTGACATGCTCTTCTTTGTCAGTAGCTTTTGCACAGTGCCACAAGCTGCTGCAACGCAGAGGCGGCCAGATTCCTGTTTCACGTGGTGCATAGTGCGCTATAGAAAGCAGAAGGAATGATAAGAATGGAACGTGAAATTGTGACAGCTACAGAAGCTGGAAAGCCATCGTTCTGAAAGAGATGTGGCCCCGAGCTGAAGCATCATGTTGGATACAGAGCTCATCCTGCTGCCGTGTACAGCTGAAGTGAGCAAGGTTCAGACTGTTGAGATTACAAACTACTACGGTTTCAAGTGTCCAAAGAGACAAATGCGCCAATATGCTTGCTTGGCTTGCAGAATGTTCAGAAGCGGAATATGCCAAGAGGGATGGCCATGATGCACAATATATCCACATAGTAGATTGTGAGTTTTTTGAGTGCAGAAGAGTGAGAGATGAAATGATGCTGCTTTTGTTGCAGAAGACAGCTTTTGGGGAGCAGGCACCGTCAACATGGTCGACAGAAGGTCCGACCGGCAGGACACCAAAGAATCCCCTTGGAATTTGCATTTCCTCATTTCCTTGCAATTTCATGACGTGCAGCTTCAAAGTTTATCCGTTGAGACAGCAACACCAACGTTTGTAGATGAGGGTACCATGTTCCCATCATTCGTAGCGTTCCACAAGTTGATGTTCGGGTTCGTAGTGGCGTGGCTTGCGAGGACGCCATTGGGCCTCTTTGCAGAGGCGGGGGGTTCAAGGGGGTTCAAATGTATCTCGAACGCCTGTATGCCGTATACTTGCACTTCATTTCACCACAGTAAGCTGAAGCTTGCAGCAATTTCTAGCAGCTGTCCTGTATGTTTCCGTACATTGCGACTGTCGCTTCAACATGTAACGCCAATCTACTTGCATCATTTTGCCATGAATGTTGGCTGGGAATCTAATTACTAGTTGCATGAGTTTTTGATATTGTTTTGCCTGGTGGCATAGGCTTCTGTTGCTTTCACACATAGTTTGAAGGCAGGTGAAACCTCTCTGTTCCGCAGGTTTTCCGAGACGACTTTCAGGGTATGGCCAGGGACCCAACGAATCAAGATATATCAAGATGAATCAAGAGCTGAATCTTTCAGAGATGCTGAAATATTCTGAAATTCTTCTTGTACGTTCTCAGCGTTCCTATGTCCTGCAACTGGATTCGAGACATTTCGAGACTCTTCGTCCAACTCTACGCATGGAATTGAAGCCGCTGAGCTTTGGCACTTTGTTCCGCTGCCCAGGTTCCCATGGCTACGCCAGGAGCCAAGAAGAAGCCAAGTGTTTAAATTTTGCTTCGTATGTGACCGCATGTGTTATTTTTCCTCCGAATGTTCAGTTTGGGCATGCTTTCCAGGCATTGAACAGACATAGTAATATATATATATAATATATACATATGTATACAGTAATATATATATATATTATGGAGATGAGCTCGACAAGCACGAACATCATGAAACGTTGGAATCTGCTGTGCGCTCGTGCATAGCTGGAAGATGCTGGAAGCATTGAGGCTCCGAGCATTGCTTGATGGTCTCAGCACGTGTTTCTCCAAAGCACCGAGCTCCATCATTTGGGCACTCAGGCCGGGCGGACTATGGCCATTTGTAGCCTCACTAGGTGTTGTCAATTGGTTATCAATTACTTCAAGGCCACAGCCCTTGCCCGAATTTGTGACTGACGCCGCTTTTTGATGCTTTTTGGAGCTTTCTCATTGGCAGCAGGATCTCAAGTTGCAGTATAAGATGAGTTCTTTTTTGCTGTTTTTTTGGCATGTCGTTGTAAGGTACCTGGTACCTTTGCTGGGGTCAGGGAGATACTTAATCTCATTTGATCATGATATTGGACATTTTGGCATTTTGCTGCTCAGAAAGGTGTTCCTGCAGACTAGCGATTTCAAAGTCCACATCAATCACATGACACCCTGTCAGGGATATTTAAGGATATTGTTGCTCTGTCAAGCGGCTTCAACACACTTCATTTAGTTGTCGTTTGTTCCTCCTGAGATTTGTCTCTTCAGAATGTCGCAGGTGCAGCGATTCTTTGCGGAACGCAGCTGAGACTTTGAGCCGCTTCTTCATCAAGGACTCTGCGACACGAGCACCGCACGGCAGGAAGACAGAGTTGGTGCATGATGTGAGTGCTGAATGGATCTAAATGATCAACTGCATACAGCACATCCACCTCTCGCATCGCAGGAGCAACTGACTTTGCCGGCTCAGCTGACCCGACTATTGCTTTGGATGGAAGTGGTGATGGGTGGCGCCTGGGAGGTGGAAACTGTGTAGAAACTGTGTAGAAACCGGAACCGTGTGGAAATTATAAGAAAGAAATCGGCTTAGGGAACCTTAGGGAACCTTCGGGATTCTAAGTGCATTTGGTTGTAGCTGTGGCTTTAGTGCTGAGGCCAATCATTTCCAACCTTGCTGCTTGAAGCTTTGAGCTTCAAATAGCTTTTCATCAGCTTTTCATTTACCAGGCCAGCGAAGACCAGCGGCACCTCACAGAAAGATTGCTGATGGACTCGGTGACGCTGGTCCGCGCCCCAGCCGCCCCAGCTGCTCCAGCCGATGGCAGGTGAAGTTTCATGCCGCAATTTATGCCTCTTTCATGTTCACGTAATGTCCATTAATGTCCGTTTCCAAGGACATCGAGGACATAATGGATTCGGCAATCCGTCTTCGTGAGTTTTCCGATCAGGCAGAACTTACAATGAGCCTGGCGGCGTTGCTGTTGAATTGTTGCATTATGATCTTGGGGATGGCAAGATGCACAATTCAAGCTTGATCATTGCATCCAATGGCTGATAGACCGACAGCTAGCCTTGGTGCAGATGGAGAAGAAAGTGGAGGAATGGGAAGCAGAAGAAGCAGAATTAAAGCTGGCGGAGTTCGAGGCAAGCTGACAGAAAGTACAACGGCAAACACCTCGTGTTGCCCGCGCCTCTCCGCGGCAATGTGTTGGGAAGCCAAAAAACGTGATATTTGTGATACCTTTGAGCAACTTTGGTACTTATATGTCTTATCTTACAGCGCACAGCATAGGGACCTGTGCGTGCCTCTTGTACACCATCATCACAATGATCATGATATGATCATCAGCATAAAACTCTCAACCCTAAAACCCCAAACCCTAAAACCATCTACATTTGAACCACGTTGAAACACGTTGAAACATGTGCGGCAACGGCACTGTGGAGTTCAAATTGCGTTCAAATCATTCTGAAGCTGCCAGTCCTTCGGGCTCCAGGCCCGGTGCGCCAAGAAGGCGCACCAATACGAGGACCGCATCGCGCGCCTGGAAGCCGAAATCGCTCGGCGCGCTGGCAACTTGCAGTGTCCTGGCTGAGACCTGGCTGAGACCTGGCTTTGACATGCCTAAGATATAACAAGATATACACCGGAGTACAAGACTTGGAAATAAGATGAAGATAAGACTTCGCAGCATCAATTGATCAAGTTTCTGGTTGTCTTGAGTACGTCCTCCGAAGAAACAGAGTACGAGAGCAGCATAACGATTCATCGCTTCATCGATTCATAGTGCGACTCCAGGCTGTTGCCACAGCTCCAGCACCTTGGCTGTGCTGGTGAGAGTGAGCTTTCACCGCTTTCATCCGAATTCATACGCTTGATGATTCACGAGTCAAACATTTTCTTTGTAGGCTGTCGCCTCAAGAGGTTGAGGAGAAGAAGGACCGATTCAAAAGATGACAGTTCGCAATGAACTGACATGAAATGCAGTGCAATAGGCAGACAACGCCACTCAAACATGTTTAGCCATTGACAGGATGCGGATGCAGATGTAGATGCGGATGCAAGACTGGAAGAAACGCCAATCAAGAAGCCACCAGCAAAGCCACAGGGACGTCACTTGTCCATATACTTATGATGACTATGATGCATGTTGGACCTCTTCAATCAAAAGAGAATAAGAGCTGTGGTTTTGCGTGGGAAGCAAGTTCTCTTTCCTGCAGGCTGTTCTTTTCTTGTTGTTTGGGTACAGGTATTTGCTGGAACTCAGGTGTTCTTGAAGAGGCCAAACAAGTGGTCGAAGAAATTCGATCGGACAGGCACCCTTTACAAATGATCAAGATCTCAAGCCGAACCACAAATCACTCCCAAGACATCCAAAAGACACATGACGTAGTCAAAGCTTGTCACAAGCTGGAGCAAAAGATCTATAAAATTCTATAAAGATCTTGCTCCGTTCTTGTTTTGGAGACTTTGAAGCGCAGGCTGGTGAACTCCGGTTGGGACGAAGGAGTTTCCGAAGAAGTCAAGAGTGGACTTCTCGCTCTGCGAAGGCACAGATTGATCGTGAATTCATCGACGTTTGGAAAGTCGTTACTCGGATGTTGGTTGTTTATGGTTCCAGTCTCCGCCTCCTCAGATTTTGTCAGGGTCTTTTCCAAACCTTTTAGTGTCTTTTCCACCTTTCCAATCTTTTCACATCATCCTCTGAGGACTGAGTTTTTCCCAAAGTCTTGGCTGGTAGATGACAGTAGCCTGCAGGTCACTCTGTGCAGCCGTCGAAAGGCAGCAAGAAAGTTGCAGATTTCTCTATGCCTGATTTTCCTGGGTTGTGAACCACAGACCTTGGCCATGCCTGGCTCTTTTTCACTGGAATCCCCTGAAAACCAACCCCTGCTGATTCACGGTGGGTTTGAATTGTGGAATGGAAGAGACAGCATCAGAGGCTGGCAATGGATCTTTATGCAGATGAATGCCATTGTCTGTGGGAGCTCATGCAAAATGCAGATGACAACAAGTGCCCCAGGTCTTTAAACAAGGATTCATTCTGAAGGGCGATGGTCATCAAAATTCTTGTTCGGAAGGGAGATCGTCTTCTCAGTTTTGTCTCAAGTCTCAAGAAAAGCAAATGCTTCATCTCATGACTTTGGTAAACGGAGGTTGACAGCAGCAACATCGTTTTGATATGCTGTGATATATGATGTGATCATTGCGATCCTTTTAAACATTACCTATACTACATACCTATACATATATATATATATAATTATTTATATTATATATAATACTTAATATAACTATAATATAACTATAATATAACATATATATATACATATATATATATACACATCTATATTATATACATATTATACTATACAAATCCCGTCTCCAATTTGCAGTGCTCCAGTTTGCAGGTACACGGCTGAAGCAGTTCCAGAGCTCACCTTGGCGCTGGAAGTGGACGAAGAGCATGGAGCCTACGCAGCAACCTCGGAATACCTCGGAATACCTCGGATTTCGCCGACGGATCTGAAGGATATTGTAGGATCTTTATGGATCTTTGACATGCTTTGACATCGAATTGCTACACAAAGTCTGGGTGACTCCGTCTGAGTTTGCTCCGAGTTTTGATTCGGGTAGGTTTGGACCTCCAACAACGAGATTGGACTATCTTCAGAGGACACGAGAATGTCAAAATGAGTCATGCCTTCCGGGAAAAAATACAAGATGACTTGCAAGAGGCCAATGTGCATAATGGAAGCATCGAAGTCAACCGTAGCAGTGATACTGTCCTGATCGCACAGCCCTTTCCTTTGGCTCATGGAAAGGACGTGCGGGCCATCTGCAATGTAAATGCCAGCCTCAAAGGTGCCGGGCAGACTGGTCACAAGGCAGGGACGTCGGGACCATGCGGGACTTTCCTGCATTTTGCGGCTTTGATGCAAGACCTTTGACGATTTTGATGTGTCAAGTGGTGTCTGATGGGCAAAGTTGAGACGCCTTGAGGGCATTGGTTGGAAGAGCGTCTTCCGCATCAGTGACTGTCCGCATGTTCTGTGTGCTCCTCAGTATTGCAATGAGCCAGCACAAGGGATGTTGCAAACATTTGCAAACACAGGTTGCGACAAAGATGTCAAGATTGCAAAACTAAAGGGCCTGTTCTCAATTCTGCATGGCGGAGTTGAGGTCAAATGCCTTTGCGTTTAAGTTTGACACGCGAGGACCCTTAGGCTGGCTTGCTTGAACAAATCGCAACAAAAACCAACAACCCTTCGGAGTTGATAGAGGTTCACAGATCACCTTGTGGACTGCACTGACCCGCAGGCAAGCTGGCGCTTGTAACTCCAACAAATCTCTCTGACGAGGCAGACAGCGTAGGATGTGTAGGATTTCACAGTGAATGATGACCTGCGGTGATCTGCGATTTTGAAGACAAGGGAAAGGTCAAGAAAGTCTAGAAGTTCGATGAAGTTCGGAAAGTCTCAAAGGTCCAAGATTGTCGAAATAACTTAACTTTGCATCTTGCACAAAGGAGATGGAGGCTCTACCTGCTCCTGTTCGTGAAGCAAAGGCTCGACCAAGTTTCCATAGTCCAAAGATATCCAAAGTGTATTGCAATGGCCTAGTTTTGGAGCACATTTCACATGTCTACGGTCCAGGCTGCTGGCAATACTGCCGGCTGCTCAACACTGGGCGCATGGTCTAGACTCTAGACATCTCTAGACATGTCTAGACCATCAGGGGATTTGTTGCAAAACCATTCAGAACCGTCAAATCGCATGTTTCTCCGTGTTCGCTCACAGTGTTTCCTGCTGGTTTCCGACATATCATTTCCCATTCCTGCCCACCAATGGAACAGGGCCCAGGGTTGGGTTTGCTTCCAAGCAATGCGCAAGTCAATCAATAGACACTTTGTGGATACCGATTTTTGCAGGCCATTTTCAAGTGATATTCAAAATCAAGAGGGTTTTCATCATGTTTTCACATGTTCTAGGCTTAAAAGATCACAGGGCAGCTCGAACACTGAGGTGATGTTCCTCCCCTTGCGCTCCAAGAGTGACGCCTTGGCCGTGGATGTGGAACTGCGGCACATCGCCGTTTGACGCCCCAGCAGTGGACAGCACTGGACTTCCTGTTCTGGGAGTGTCGCAGAAGTAGTCCAGATAAACCCAAATGCCACGAATTCTATGAGTCTTGTTATGGACTCACCCTACAAAACATGGCTAGATCGAGGCACAACATTTATGCCTGGCCTTTCTTCGCCGCCTACGGCGTGTTCGGCTTCGTTTTACTGAAGGCGAAAATCAGTCTGCATTCAAGAAGGACAAGAAAGACCATTTATATCATTTTATATCCATTTATACAGCAAATTTGCTCTCATGACTCGCACTTTGAGACCGTATGGTCCGGCTACCCTGTAACGTGTTGAAGATCTCAAAACCTGGCTGGACACACAAATAAACTGCGTGATGGCTTCAAGATGCTTCAAGGCCTTCCCTTTTTGCTTCAGGCTCCATGCTCTTACAGCGCTCGGAGGCAGAGATTCTGGTTGTGTTGCTCTCTTTTCCCACATTTTCTTAGATTTTCTGCTATGTTTGACATGTTTGTGTTTCGTTTTGGTTTCCAAATCATAACCACTTAAACCACTGGATGTTCACTCTGATCTCTGAAGGCTGACCTTGCAAAGCTGTACTTTCCGGGCGCATCAAATTTGGTGGCTGCAAAAGCCTCAAAGAACGAAACAGAAAGGCATGAAGCACGGCTAAGCACGACCGTGGCACGACCGGCCAACAAATTGTAGCATTCAAACTTTGTGTGGCAATGAGTGCACGACCTATGCCACAAAATCAGCCGAATTCCTACCAAGAACCATTCGAAGTCTCATCCTTTTACACTGTGGGGGAACAACTTAAATTCTGCTCAGCTGTGAGGTGAAGATCACTGAGTTCACTGAGGCGCCCCAGTTTCAGTGTGGTGAATGTGGGATCTCGTTTCTCCATATTTCTCCTATTTTTGTGATGTTCAGTTTGATTTCAGCTTTGAAGTTTCCAAGTCAAGGCGGGAGAGAAGAGGACCCAAATGCCAGAGTATGTCTGATTCTCAGCTGACAAATGACAAGATGAAATGACAAGATGATCAAATATGACCAAATATGATCAAGTAGATATCAAATATGATGTTTGATAACGTTTGATAAGGAAGGACTTTGAGTCTTTGAAGATCTTTGAAACTAAGGTGCTGCATCACCACGATGTGGCTCTGCCGGGTGAGGCGATCCATTCCTTGCAACCTGCGCCTGTTCTTTGGACAATGGGACCCAGGGCACTCAAACACTGTGTTAGAGAACAAGAGGTCAATTCTGGGATTATGAATATATGATAGTATATGTATATATATATATAATATTTATATGTATATATTACTATATTATATTGCATATGCATTGTAATCAAATATAATCAAAATGCGTTCAGTGGTCTAGACTTTCAATCAACGTTGTCAGTCATTGCCTGATTTTCCACAGAATTCGATTGTTTTCTGTTTTGTTCAGACAGTGGCTCTCACACTGGCGTTCCCGGTGGCCTTTGCCTTGGCGACTTGGTAGCAGCGCAGACATGACACCATGGACATACCATGGGCTTAACTTGACGGGCTGCAGACCCCTTTGTTTCTGGACATTTTTCTCTCTCTGTGTTTGCATGTAGAGGTCTTGTTGATGTTGTCCCCATAAATACGTCCTGGCAGCCACGGTACTTGGAGATGTTTGATTTGCGGACTTTGCGGCAGGGACGGTACTTGTTGCTGTGGAACTAGTAGATTTCTTAGCAAACCCAGAAATTCCCTCACTTCGACTCTTTCACAGATAAACCGATTCAGACCGATAAACCGATACATACAGAAGTGAATTGTTGAACTCGCAGCCATGAAGTCTGGATCACAAACCTGGTGCCGAGGATACCACCCAAGGCAGCGAAGAGGACGAGGAGCTCTTCAAGGCGGATCGGTTTGGTTCAAGAAGAGTGTGCAAACACCATGCAGGCCTTTGCGTAGTAGTACAGGTGAAATATGGTGAATTGATATGACATGATATTCCAACCGAGACGTATCAAACATCCCAGACTCCGCCATAGCTTGCCAATTATATCCAACTATGATATCTATTTGCTATCATTCGCTTGCTTGATTTGCAGGCACCATTGCAGCCCCTTTTCACCTTCTTGCCTGTGAAAGTGGTGGGCTTCCGCTTTGCCATCCAAGGCGACACATGTCTTTGCCAAATGATTCATATATATATATATATAGATAGATAGATATATTTATCATATATCATATATCATATATCATATATATTTATAACACATATAAATATATACATGATATATGTGTGATTTGTAATGTCAGACCAATCCACGATTTCAGAAGTGCCGCCAGGTCCCTTTGACCTCACCGCAGATCGTGGGAACCTTCATGGGAAGCAGCGCTCTCAATCCCACCAGGTGACTTACTGGTGCTTCGTAGGGAATGGTGGTTGCTGGGATGATAAACTTAATGGTTATTATAGGTCATTCCCTCATTCCCTGCCAAGCACCAGTAAGGTGAGTTCTGCGGATTTCTCAGCTGAGTTTCTGCCAAAACCGTTAGGTCACAGCGCAATCGGTCCCTTTGTGCTTCTGTTCCCTTGGCATTCCAAGCGGCTCTACAAAAATTGTCCAGTTCTCAGAGGAAAATGTCGTCGCTCTAAGAATGTCATGTGGAAAAATTCTGAGGCCGGGCCTGAGATGCCGCGCACTGGACAGCTGGATGTTGGGATAGGCAGAGAGGCTCCCCTGAAATGTGGAAAGGGATGGAAAAGGATGTTGACACAGGTTGGTAATTCGTATGTTTTGTCAGATTCTATGTCATGTTGGTGTACAACATCTCTTTCTTGAGGTTAATGTTTTTGGTTTCTGACATTTTCCTCCTTTTGTTTTGGGCCCGCTACTCCATTGCATAGATTATAGCAGTTGTTGTTTACCAGAGTCTACCAGTCTGGTGTTGAGCTTCCAACACCCAGAGATACCGGCGAAGGACCTGCTCGGGCAAGAAACGCCAGAGGCCACTTGGCTACTGGTTCGAGGACAGTTGCTGGAGGCGCTGCAAGCACATGCAAGTGGAAGGACTCTTGGACCATGGACTACTGTAGGTATCCAACGGACGTCAAATACTGCCATACAGCATGTGTCTGTGTATGTGTATATATATATATATATGTGTGTATAGATATTTAATATATTTTCCCAGGAGACTGATTGAATCTGTAAAATCCAAAGCACTTTCCGTGGGTGACTGTGTCTGCATGCATGTGTCGTGCGTACTGTTTAGCGATGTTTAGCAGAGGTTCGCACAAGTTTCCTTTCATTCTACAAATGGCAGTTTTTCATTCTTCGGGTTTGCAGTGTGCCAGGTGTTGAAGGAAGCAGGAGGCTTTGGTTACAACAACCTTATATCACTCACATCACTTTATTGCACGTCAATGCGTTCAGACACCAGTGCATTCAAAGACAAAGAGCCGAGGTTGAATGCATCCCAACTGAACCTGATGGGCAACTTGCGCGTCCAGGCAATGTTTAGCGTTTCCTGCTGACATGTTCGAATCGTCACACATACCCGAGTGTCACTGCGCAGCTAGCACAGGCATACAATTGTAAGTTTGGATGCCGCACGTCTTGCTTGCACACACACACACATACACAGAGATTTGTGTGTTTCAATTCAAGGGTAAAAAATGGTTACCCGGCTACCCAGTCAGTATTGGCTATGATTATGCAGGAGAATGCTTGCTTCCCGCAGAGGACACTTTCTGTCAGTATGCCATAGTCAGATGGTGGATAGGTATACATATTACGTGCAGAGTTCACACATCAACGGAATCCTCACCCAGAGCACAACCTCTGCCGCCTCCCATCGGGGCGAGCCTTGTGGTCAGAATTCTGACAGGAGCCGAAGCTGGCGGAGGCCATGCAGCATTTACCACCTGACGTCCTTTGGGTTTGGGCCTGAGTCACCCTGCTCTGACTCAACCGAGAGGAATGCTTGGAGAGGCTGAATGGGATGATTTTATATGATTTCAGATGATTTCAGAATTTCAACTAAGCAGATGGCGAAGGATCATTGTGGACGACGGCTGGTTCAACGACAATGGGTCGTGCACTTGGCATCCCTAAAGCCTGACAGTTCTCTGTTGCATCAATGAGTAGATGGGACCATTCAGAGCAGGCGTGCTTCGAAATGATATTGCACCCTGATTTTCTGATCATTGGAACAGCCAACTGATCGAGTAGCTCACAATTAATACTCTAAGCGGGCATTGCACCATCGAGGCTTTGCGCCATCGAGCACAGACTCAGGGCTTAGGCTTAGAGGAGAAATTTGATGGTTTGATGTGGCATAGCTAGATAGGATAGGCATGAATAGGCCAGAAAATGGCAAGAAGATACTCCTAGCTGATCCATTTTGCTATTGCTTCATGAATCCTTCATGAAGCCATAGAGTACACTTGATAAGCGAGTGTGCCAGGAGTTTGGTATCGACCAATGGCTCCAAGTTCTGCAGGTGTACGCCGGCCCCTCAACTATCGACTGGATTCAACTGGCACGTTGTTCAACTGTTGGTTGCCTATCGAAGAATGGATTATTTTGGAGAGTATCCAGTAAGACTCTCTGCCAGGAGACGGGGGAGAGCAACGGCAAGAGGCCTGGGCCATCCTGGGCCATCCTGGGCCATCCTGGGCCATCCTGGGCCATCCTGGGCCATCCTGGGCCATCCTGGGCCATTCGGTCGTTTCGATTCGTTTCGATTTCTTTCGATTCGTTTTGATTCGTTTCGATTCGGTTTGTCCGGCTGAAGCCTCTTATGATCTCTTAAGTATGACTCATACCGCTTCCGGTATCTGATAGCGAGCTGGACACAGCCAGGAGCCTGGTGGCAGATGCTGCAAAGAAGGAGGACACAGCAGCGTTGCTTCAGTTGCTTCAGACTTTCTCAACTTCGCTCATAGCAGGGGTAGACTAAATTCGCAGCAGAATCATCTCTGGATTGTATTCCAGGACCATGCCTTCTTTAAGCGACTTTTTGCTCTGCTTGACTCCTAGTTTCCAGTCATGAACACTGGTCATTCGAGACCTTGTCAAGCAAAAGATCGCCTTTTGATGGAGTACAGTCCCAGAGCAATTCTATTTGGGGGATTGAGGCTGGGAACAGCTTTAAATTTAACAGAGAAGCCCGAGGCTGCATCCGAAGCTGTGGTGGGAAGGAGAAATGGCTACGTAAATACATACAACGAGTAGACTACAATGATGGGGGCATATGATGGTTTATGTAGGTTCACAACCGGACCGTTCTGGGTTCCTTTGAAGCCCAAGACCCAAAGAACTGATGGGTCTGACAGTCCATGGCAGGTCTTGGAGGGCCTTCGTCAAGTGCCACTGCTGCCAGATTCCGCAGGACGTGGGCCATGGAAAAACGTGCTCAGAGTGTTTCCTGGCCACTCATGTTTCTTCATGTTTCTGTATGTTTCATTAAGTTTCTTTATGTTTCTTTATGTCTTTCTCATGTCATCTCATTTCATCATCTCACCATTTTTCCCCCGATGCCTCTGTGCAAGAATCATGGCATATAATATCAATATATATATATATATATATCATAGGTTTTCATACGCATCACCATAGAAGGATATTTTGCGGAAGTTCAGAAGTGTAAACAAACTGGAAAGGCACATCATTCAGCGACCCACGGCGCTTGCCTTGGTTACTGGTGCATTCTCACCAGGAAATGTGCTTCGAGTCTCTGATGGGCTAAGATCTCAGTGCAGTAAGACGTTGCACTTCCTATTCAGCCATCCACAGTTGATATCTGATTGCTGGTTTCAGTTATTTTTGATTTTCAACTGTACTTGGGATGATGATCCCTAATCATCCCTAATCAATAAATATTTGTGGGACGGGTTTAAACCACCATTCAGATATGCTTTCCGGTGCTTTTCCCCGTGTTTTGGTCCAATTTTGCTGCTTGGGCCAAGAGATTCTCACGATGCTGATGTGAAGGCCAGTTTTCTCCTCCTATGCTTCGGACGTGCCGAAATGCTGGCAGAAGAAGCTAGAGGCACCACCGTCAAGATGTAGCCGCGTAGTCCCTTCATGTGTTTCAGCCTTTTTGTTTTCATGTGTCCCAGAATCGGATGACGGGAAAATTTACAGGAAACCTCGATACTTGGGGGTAGAAACAGGTTTCTGGGAGATTTTCCCAAAAAAATCATTGAATGTGTTGATCTTTGTTTGTTTCACGTGTCTCCTTTTTCTGCTGTCTTTTTCCTCCTGTTCCAGTCAGGCGGTAGGCGCACTGCGTGTGCTGAACGACAAAGTCCACAGTGGCTTGGAGGCCGCAGCGCAACGCTTCCTGCGGCAGCTTGGTTCTGACCTAAGGAACATGTTGGAGCATGACCTATGGACCTGACACTCGACCTTGGTCATCGGATGTCTCAGGGATATTCTACATATTAGTATAATAATGTATAACATATAATTGATAATAGATATATAACATGTCTGTCAGCCATGGCCATCATATTATGTCAATCCTTTTTTGGATGCATCAGAAAAATAACTTATTCTCCTCGCTGAGATGTGGCAAGGACGTTAACAAATACGAAATCCAACCATTCTGATGCACCTTGATCTCCGATCTTTTGCAACATCTGAGGTGTTTCCAGGCCGCCACCTGAGTCCTTTGTGTGAAGTGATCCTTAGTATCTTGTTCGGTTTGGACCGAGATTCCGCTGTGTCCGGCATTGTACGGGGCACCCTTGGTGTTGAGTTTCTGCCGAGCTTCACAAAAGACGTCACGGCTCAGAAGGCTTCACAGCCAGAGAAGAGATGAAATCATGACAACATCATTGATGAGCACAACAGAGGTGTGACATGTTTAGCTTTAGTCCAGCACATCCTGGCGCATGACAATTAGGCACTACTAGTAGGTGCATGCACTGGAGACAATGATACTGGTATGTGGGTTTGGGTTCAAAGGAATGCACCGGTACAGCTTGACACAGATCAAGCAGATCCAAGCAGATCCAAGCAGATCAAGTGTGAATGGGATTGCCTTGATTGCCTTTGCCGACACCCATGGCTGACTATGTGGGTGATGCCTATGTTTACTACAAAGGAGCAGGAGAGGAAGATCCGATCCTGACCTTTGCCTTCCACACCAAGAATCATCAGCTCCTACTTGATGTGAGTGGGGATAGTGCAGATGCAAAGAAAGAGAACTTTCGGAAGCGCTATGAGCGCGAGCTTTCCAAAGTACAAGACAAATACAAAGATTTGGAGCCTGAATTTAGTGACGATGACATGAATGCAACACTGGAAGAGGTGGATAGAAAGCGTGGCTGGCAGTATCCACTGACCAAAACACAACAAAAGAAAGAATTTGGTTGTGTTCCGGCAGAGCAGCAACGATTTCTATGGAGGTTGCAAGATGGTCACCTTGACATAGTGGAGGATTATTTGGGAAATCCCAAAATGAAAAAGGCCATTGACCTGAATCGCTATGATGATGAGGGCCTCACACCCTTGCACCATGCAGCCAAGCTTGGACATGCGGACATCGTGAAGGCTCTGATCGAAGGCAGGGAGGGCTTTCTGCATTCTTTTCTGATTGTTACATGTTGCCTTTTGCAATTTTTTTCTGTCCCCATTCAGTTGAAATGTTTGAAATATACAGTGACATATAGTGATGATATGCTTGGACGATGGAAATTGTGAATCATTCCATAGTATTCCATATCATTCCAACTCATTTGTTTTTCATGACTCGGAGGCAAGGCAGATCCACTTCTTCGAGACAAAGTGAATGGCCTCACTGCCTTGGACTTGGCCGTAGCCGGGCGTTGGGACTCTGGACCTCACGCAGACGCAGCAAGAGCCATCCAGGACTTGGAGTTCAGCTGAGCGCTTCCTCCGGTGGGACTCGGCCGACTTGTTGGCCCCACATCTTCCAGTGAAAAAGAAGTATTGCCAGATGCAGCGGGCAATCTAATCACATTTGAATACATTTGATGCATTATTTCAACTGGAGTGAGACCAGCAGAAGATCCGAGCTGCTTCAGTTTGTTTTCCCTGCGCAGCCTGTTGTGATGGCAAGGCTAACCCGCCAAAGCCTAGTCCCTTTATGTGATGTTCTCAGTTGATGATGGTTACTGCTTGGCATGTTGGGGGGATGCTGTAGCAAGGGCCTGGCAAGTTCGGTGCTAAGAATTCATTGGTGTTTGCTCATGTTTTTTTAATCTTCATTCTCGCATCTTCGATTGTGCTGCGTTCGTGACCATAATTGTTAATTGAGAAACTGCAATGGACCAATGGACCGACCAAGATGACCAAGGTGCAAGCTGGCACTTGGGTTTGGCGGAGACCTGGCTGAGAACATGGGACGGACATACCTCACATAGTTCGTCATGTATAGTTTATAGCTTAGGTAGAAGATATGCTACGTAGAATACTCTGGCATCCAATGTGCCTAGTAAGCCTAATTATGTTTCCTAGGCAAGAAGTGTTGCAAAGTTGCACCGGCTGCCAGCTGAGGATGCCAATTTTCAATGTGGCGGTAGCAGCGGCAGCACAGCTCTGCCAAGGTCCAATCAATCTTCAGCCAATCCTAGAGCAGGTCCAATTCATGGCGTATCAATCAGTTATTAGAGCTATTACGTTTTTAGTTATTATTATCATTGTTTCCCAATGTGACCAATTTTTCCTTCATCCTTTTCCATGTTTCCGTTCAGATCTACCGTACAGCATATTAGGGGCAGGTCGCCACCTGGCCAGCAGTGATACTTTGGAGGCCTTCAGATACACCTGCAGACGAAACGGAGTCTCGAGAAGCGGAAGGACAGCCTGACTGAAAATGATGTCTGATTCAACTCTCCAGGTGTATCTAGAAATCATGTTTCCTGGTTGCAGATGCATTCTTGTACCATCTTGTACTATCTTGAACTATCTTGTACTATCTTGTAGACTGTTGTACTGAAGCAGCAACCAAATTGTTGCAGACCGTGTCCCAAAGACTTGACAATCGCGCTTGCTTCTTGACCACTAATGCAGCATGTGCATTTCTGTCCCTGTGCGTGTCCTTTCCCTCAGACTTCTACAGATGTCCTGCCACCACGCAGGAGTGAAAAGTTGTCTGTCAGGTACCTTGAGGTGCTGCAGTGTTTATGACATTCATCGGAGCTTTATCAGAATCGTAAAGCAGTGATTTGGTGAAGTGTACCGTTCGCATCCGAAAATACAACCGTCCATGTCACATTGTGGCTTCAAGGTGTGCGGTCTGGGCCAGCTTGGCCTGCCTGCGCCAGCACTTTCTGACGGGAGCAACTGGGGTGCCAAGCCAGGATAAGAAGGAAGAGGCTTGGGTTTGCAGCTAATGTTGACAGAAAATCTACAGCAGTGGATAGGGTTCCATTCTTCTTGTTGCTTTCCATTCATTTCTTTTGAAAAGTGTTTTTGGATGGTGTTTGATGTGCAGTACTCCTTTGCCTCGCCTTGGCAGGTGCCCTGGTCTGATCTGGGGCAGTTGTTGGTGCCATCCAGCAGCATTCGCAGTGGCCTGGGTCCCTGTGCGCGGCTCACGTGCCCCACCTACTTCGGTGAAGCTGCGGGCAGTGAGCTGCAACAGGATGTACTGGTGGCTATCATGGGCTTCATCTATGGCGTTGAGGCCCAACAAATCGCTTCGGAAAATGGTGCCGTTGTTTGGGCTGAGGGCAAAGTTCCATTTTTTTTGTGGTTCTGCTTCTTTTTTGCGCAGCGCTATTTGTTGAAAAGAGTTTGGCATCAGTGGTGATTTTCATTTCTGGGAGTTGTTTCTTTAACCTGTCGGCCACAGGCGGAAGTTCGGGACATTGGAGTCTTTGCTGATGCTCCACCTGTTTGGCTCCGGGAAGAACAGGAATCTGTGAAGAGCGAGGTCGCGGACAAGCTGAACTGGGAGGCTTTCCTTGATGCCCTGGGCATGAAACCCTTGTCTCCCTGCACCTTGCACCGGAAAGTTGCTGGGACAGTCTTGACACTTAGCACAGATTGCACTAACACTTTTTTTTTTTGTTTCTCACTTGGCTTTGAAACTAGGCAAAGGTTCATCAATGCATTACGCGGAGCAAGCCACTTTGCAGTGAAATCAGTGGACCTTCCTGCAGCATGCTTTAGCTCTGATGTTGAATCATTGATTGTTTATGTTCCATATCATTTCCAAGATTTCCAAGGACAATCGATCTGGGTTGGCGGCTCTCAAGCTGTGACTGGTGGCGAGCAGTTTGTGCATCTTCCACCGCTTTGAACTACATAGAGCTACGTTTGAAGAACGCTGACCGGGTCGAGTTGACGTGGCTTCGTCAGTTGCGCACCCCGGAACGCGTGGACGTTTCGGAGCTCTTCCTGCGAAGCACGTACGTGCGCTATGGTGGCCACTTTTTGAAGCTCTGGCTGAAGAATGTGGAACCTCTATTTTTATCTCTTTTTTTTTTGATTTTGCAATTGTGTTCTATGTATAATTATATATGATATTATACAATGATATGCATACATACATACATACATACATACATACATCATACATACATACATACATACATACATACATACATACATACATACATACATACATACATACATACATACATACATACATACATACATACATACACATATCTATAGACATTGGAAGACTGAATTAATGTCCATTGATTCTATCTGTTTTCTTCTCTTTGTAACTGACATATTTTATGACATCGACATCCTGTGCACATGATGCAGCTTAGTGACCAAGGCCATACATGGACATGGAGGAGACTGAAGCTCTCAGCTGCTTGCAACGTCTTCAGGTGGCAACTGAGCTGAATGGCCCGGGACTGCGGAAATGTCTGCGTGTGTTGCAGCTGCGTCGCTGCCACGACATCAGCGTCTTTGCAGACCTCTATGCTGCCTTGCAGGCCCTGCCCAAGGCCAAGAAACAAAAGAAACGCTTCCCGGATGACTCCCGAATGAGCTGTGCTACCCTAAAATTGCATATGATGACATGATGATGATGAAATGATCAATTCATTGCTCAAAAGATAAGCATGGAACAAGAAAATCTGTTGAGAATAGTTGGACCGCAACGATGATACCGGCTGACACCTGACTCATCCTGACTCGACTGGTCTGAGTCTGGGAAGGCAGAGCAATCCTCGACCAATTCCTGGGGATCCGAGAATCCACAGCAGTTCCAGGCTTGGAAGGCAAAAGCGATGCAGGCAAAATCAGCCCGTCTCAGCCCCACAAACTTTGAAATTAAGAGAATGAAGAGAGGAATACAGCAAGATACAGCAAGATACAGCAAGATGATCAAGATCGAACATGATGTACCATGTCCACGCAGTGTATATTTAATTGCCTACGGCAAGCCCGCCGGCCATAGGCAATTGGCAGTCTTTTCTTGGGACTTCTGGGA
>BGPT01001033.1:149853-195922 GCA_003297045.1 Symbiodinium sp. clade C Y103
CAGCAGCAGCAGTAGCAGTAGTAGCTGTAGCAGTAGCAGTAGCAGTAGTAGCAGCAGTAGTAGCAGTAGCAGTAGCAGGAGCAAGAGCAGGAGCAGGAGTAGGAGTAGTTGTAGTAGTAGTAGTAGTAGCAGCAGCAGTAGTAGTAATAGTAGTAGTAATAGTAGTAGTAGTAGTAGTAGTAGTAGTAGTAGTAGTAGTAGTAGTAGTAGTAGTAGTAGTAGTGGTAGTGGTAGTGGTAGTAGTAGTAGTAGTAGTANAAAAAGTTGCCGCAGGAGAACAAAGGAACAAGTACAAGCCAAGAACAGAACAGGAACAACACCTTCCAATCAGACACGCCGGCAGGCCGGCGGATTCATGACTATTCATGTCATTGTATATTTCACATATATTTTTCAAAACACGATTCCTGAGAGATGCATCAAGACGGTGACACTGCGGGAATGTCATGCGAAGCTCTTCTCCGGAGGTGTTTCTTCCGCCAAGCAACTTCGAAATCGCCCAGAAGTGTCTTTGGACTGACGATGGTTGCAGCTGCCTTCGCTGGCTCTGTGGCTACCATGTGCTCCTGTCGGAATATGGAGACTTGGACTGCAAGCCCAGAAGCCTTGAAGTCTTTTGAAACTGCAAATGATTCTGCAATTCAAGCTGAAAATCAGTGACAAGCTGCTCTCGCATGCACTTGGACTCCTGGACTAATTCAAAGCAAATCATATCTCTGCCGCTGTGCCCAAGGCCGGTTTGGAAGCGCTTGCAGATCTTGGTTGCTGGGGCCACACGTCGGAGTGCGACAAGATTTGAACTCCCTGGAGGCCGGCATTGCACTTTAGCACCAATTCCAGCCAAGGAAATTCTCATCAGTTCCAGTATCACCTCCAAGCATCATATTAAACAAGTACTCCAAACAAGTATTCAACATGGTATCTGAACATAATTGAAGTATATGTGAGAACATTGGTACCAGCACTTCCCTGCAGTGGCTTTGTCTATCCGGAAGATTTGATGCCGTTGAACTGCTCTTTGAGGGCAGGGCAAACAGATTGACACAGCAGCTCTTTTTTGGTTCTTGCTCCAGCACCAAAGGGCACTGCTTCAAAACGGATGGAGAGATGTGATCACTGCCTTCATTCTTGTGTATTCCAGAAAGAATCAATCTCGATTGTGTTCCCTCTATATACTAGTAGTTTTTTTCTTGCCAGAGAATACAAAAGGCGTATGGGATGTGTTTCCGCTGGTCGTGTTGGGATTGCTTCTGAATTCTTGTATGCACACATCTCCACCTACAAAGCGCATTGAAATGTAGACTGCAGGCAGCTAAAGGTTTTCATGGCCATTTCGGCACGTCGCAACTGATAGTGCCATGGCAATCGAACTTACGCCGGACTATTTCGACAATGTTGTCGTTAAGATGAATGCTGCTGTCGATAGTCTCTTGGCTACATAGCACTGAAAGATAAACGAAGACACGGCAGTGCGAGAGTCTCACGGAGGTCGCGTTCCAATTCCAGTCGAGTATTCTCATCGTCGTTTTCGCTTTTGCGAAACATATCTTGCTATTAAGCAAAGTCCAATCAACTTCTCATGTGACAGAGTGGAGTTTGAGCATTTACCCTATTTACCTCAGGTCTCGTGCGGGCAACTGGAACAGTGCAGCGTGCCAAGGCGGATTGTGATGTCAGAGTGCCATGCGAAGCGCAAATTCGATGGAAGTAAATGACCTGACCGAGAGACAGAGAGAGAGAGAGAGAGCATTGTTGGCATATTGTTGGCAAGATAATCAACATTCTATTCCAGCGGAGAGACTGAGTTCCGCGAGTCCATGACACACTCATCCAAGAGTGGAACGAGAAACATGATGGCCAAGATAGTCAAAGCCAACAGCAGAATCTATGAACATTCTTTGAATATTGTTGGCAGGCAGAAATTGAGCTTCTGCAGCAGGCTGTGCTGTCAGTCCAATTTAGCCTTGGTACCGGAGCGCTCAAACTCATTCAAGCTCAGTAAGCGAGAGAATTGTTGTGACAATAGAATTACTGGAATGAGATGCGACATTCCACTTTGTGCCATGAAACTACATTTTTTGTGCAGGTTGAGGTTGCGAAGAAGTTTATGATCGCAGCTTGGACTTTCCTATTTCATCTCTCAGGCTTTGGCGCTTCGCGCATCAGCCCAGCCTTCTGCTGAATTCGCAAACCTCACAAATTTGTTGAAGGGTACAAGCAATGAGAACTATTGGGGAAGCTTGGTTGAGAGATGTTGAGAGAGGCTTACCGCACTTCACCTTAGGCAATTCTTTGGGAGTCCACTGATCGTGCGTCATTGCAAGAAATCTTTGGTGGTGACCTTGCACGGGTTTGTCGTGTGAGGGATGCTTGGCTGTGACACCAGCTGATCACGTCTATTACCTCCCCCGGTGACCTAAATTCTGAACCTGCTTCAATTTGATTACGTTGATTTGTTTTGCCCTTGTTCCTGGTTGGTGGATATCTTTGTGTAACGCCCTACGCAGCTAAGCCTATCCAAGCGCAAAGTAGATGTCATCCACACAGAGTGTTTGGCGTTGTTTTCTAATTTCTATCCTCAAGCTTTGGACAAGTTCGGTCAGGACATGTCAGGACTCATTATGCACTTTGATGATCTTTGATGCACTTTGTATGGCCAATGCTGCGCCTGAGGCCGTTTTAGAGCAACTTCAACTTGTCAAGCTGAGCACAGGAACTCAAAGGCTCTCACAATGCTGCTTGGCACAGGAGAGATATGGAGAGATATCTTGTGAACTCATCCAAGGCAAGTCCATTTAATTCCTGACATCAGTACTGTACCAGAAGCACACCAGCAGTACATGTTCAGAAGCACAGAAGACGCTCATGGACATAGCACTTTGACGCTGAGGGAATAACAAAGCGAGTGAGCACTCTTTCAATTTCAACAGCAGGGGCAACGGCCACACGGTCGACAGCAAGATATTATCATATTCCAAATGTTTCAAAATGCTGTAGTGAAGATATGAATGCTTTGGACCATGGAGATCAACGCAGGGGGGGTTGCACAATATGAATCAATATGATATACGTAAAATATCGTGAAATTATGTAACATTTCTCTGGAGCCAAGGCCTGCTAGCCTGTCAATCGATCCAAGATGTGCTTGCTGACCTCGGTGCCTCGTTGAGATGTCGATATTTGGAGAAGCTGTAGTGGCAGATGTCGCAGGTTGCTGCATCCAGTTCCATCAATTTCCATCAGAAACTGTTGGGGTGCAGGCTTTGCAAGTGCGCTGCGCAAGATTCAGGAAGAGCAGAGCAAGGCTGTTGAGAGACTGAGAGTGTACAGTATTGCTAGTTTAATGAAAAAGAATGCTTGTGGAACTCCAGAGGCGATTCTGATTTCCAATCCTCAGATTTGGTGGTATAGTCTTGTATAGTCTAGTTGCCTTCATTTGCACAAAGATTTGGACATATCATGACATGTCCACATGGGCTTGGACGGTTCCAACTTCCAACTGCAGACCTAGCTCAGCCAGGCCATGGCCTCTCGATTTGCTGGGGTTGAAGGCGCGACATGATTTGCCAAGCGCAGAGCCAGAGCCACCAGTTCAACAGTTCAACTCATGCCTCTGCCAGGCTTTGCCAGGCTCTGCCATAAATACAATTCATTGTAATCCTATGCAATCCTTGAATATCCCATGGGACAAAGAGCCAAGATTATATGAATGATGCTATAGCATGCTTTAGCAGTCATGAGCCATAACATGTCATAACCATTCTCAGAGTATTGTGAATTTGAAGCCGTACCTTCCAAAAAACTCTGCTCAATCAATCCGTGTCTTCTCCATGCTTCCGGCTGTGGCAGGAGCAGACGACAGTGCAAGTGCACCGAAGCAACCGGTGCCACACCGGCATTGAGAAAGTTGGCAAAGACTGTCAGGCTTCCTTGTCAAACTAGATCCTTTCCAAGCATCTCTTCTAGTAGCCTTTTCGGATTGATGTTGTCTTGTTTAACCTAGTGTCTTGGTATATCTGAGTCAAACAATCTGGCCATTCCGAAATTCGGCATAAGACTTGCTAAGCATGACGTTTGGCAGTGCTGGCCAAGGATTCTGCAACTGAACCTGCGGGTGAGCCCGAAGGCTAGTTGATCTCGACAATGCTAAGATGTCAACCGATCCTGCTGCAGTCCTTTGTACATTGAAGAAAATGACACAGATATGATACTATCCATACTCTTATGTGGACGCTTCTACTTGCGACACTCCACGGAGTTTCACAGTGTGTCCTGCCGATCCTATCTTGTGTGTTCCTGTGCGTGTTTGTGTGTTTGCAGGTGCTGAAGAAGGAAAAGAGCCCAAAGAGGACAGCACACCTGGAGAATTTGAACTTCAAAAATGAGCTTGAGATCTCTCTTGTTCCGTCAAGATTGCAGCCTTTTCCGGTAACCTCGGGTTTGATACAAAGAAAGCTCACGGATTCAAACACTGGATCATGATTTGATAACAAGAGGTCAAGTACGCGCTCTTTTGCATATTCCTGCGATTGGAATTGTTTGAGATCTCTTCCAATTTCCAAACAAACATCCCCACTTGTGAACAACCGGGGCCGTTTAAACATTACCAGACATGGCGCATGTGTGGAAGCTTTTGATCTTGTCAAAGTGTGCTGCCCCCAGGCAGATGTTCAGGTCACTGACACTGTGGAAACTGATAAAGCTGAAGAGGCCCCGACTTTTCGACATTTACTGTAGACCCTTCTTGCAACAACTGCAACAACTGGAATGACAATGATGATGATAAGTCTGGCAAGAACTGGCAAGGTTGCCTCTTTGTTAAAGGTAGATCTGAGACTTCAAGGAGAAACGCCAAGCCATTGGTTTAGAAAGATTGAGATCATTTGAGGTCTGAAGTCTAACAAAAAATAACAAACGTATCAACAGCTCCTGCTTGTTCAGATTTGTTCAGCCTGTTTATTTTTGTTGTTTTGTTTCGTGGTTCTTTCGTGGTTCGGTGAGTTCGGTGACCTGGCTTTCTAGGCCGTGGCCCACGGCCCGCGGGGCTCTGACTTCTTGGTGGATGCTGAGTTGGCAGAAGACTCTGATGACTCATTTGTGACGCCACCTGATGATATACCCGAGGCAGACGCGATGGAACCAAAGTCTGATATATTTCCTTTGGCGTCGTAAGGCTTTGTAGCTATTTTGTTTGACTCATTGAGTCGCTGTTTGATCTGTTTGATCTGTTTGAGCTGTTTGTCAGTGGAGATATAGCCAATACTCATCATGCCAACCCTTTTGGGATGAGCTCCAAAATCCAAACGTCCAGTGTTATCGGATCAGCCCAAATGCCCTACTTGGCGTGCTTTGGAGGGGTCCAGCGTGGTTTCCATGGGGATCTACCAGTGATTCCGCCCCCCTTCTCTGTAGTGGAACAGTTGCTGGTGTACTGAAATGTACTGACGTTTGAAACCATCCAAGTCTTTGGATGGTTTTCGCTGCATGTGAGCCATTTGCGGTTTCCCTGCAGGGGAAAAGCTTTTCATCGCTTTCTTCAAAGCTGTCTGACATTGGCTCTGGGCTCATACATACTGCAGGCTGGGTTGGGTTCACCCATCATGCCTATGAGGCGTTTGGCCTTTGGACTTCAGGGGCATTTCATGGCAATTTCAAGGGTTGAAGGATGCATCATTTTTACCTCATTCCCTGCTTGACTCTGTGCTGCCTCTTACTATGTGCACTATTTTGGATTGCGCATGTTTTCCAGATTTTGGTGTTACCCACGAACAGGCTATGCGCTACATGGAGTCCGCTCAAAGGCGACCGAGATGCTCGTTTGCAGTTCTTTGCAGTCCTCGGGGCCTACGCTCCAGTAGTGTGTTGATGCACACATTCAAAAGCTGGGTGCACCCTGCACCCCTCATCACATCTTTTCACATGTTATCACCCCTTTCCCTGGACCGCCCGAAACGGTCCAAAGAGCCATCCTTCGAGGATTGCGGAAACTGCAGAGAGGCGGAGCCATGGCATGAAATGCAGAAGTTCTGTGAAGTTCTGATAGTTCTGGTCTCCTCAGAAAAATTTGAGGATCCTCAATTCTGCTATGCCTTGAGTCTCCAAGGTTTGGGGAGTTGATGCAGAAAAAAAACACAGATGCTGGAGAAGTTGCCGAGAGTATCATTGCACCTTGGTACCTGAGAATTGGATCCACAGGAGCATCAGAACAAGAAGACTTGCTTGTGGATATGCTTCAGCACCGACAAACAAACTGTATAATTGTATCCCCAAGCATCAACAGACCATCAACAAAGGCAACATGGATCAACATGGTGCAACATGTTCGAGATGGCTTCAGGGGCAAAGATGTTCCGATTGACATCGACATATTACCCAGGTGGAAGTGGTGAGGGTGGCAGATCTGGGTGCTTCTGAGCATCGTGGCTTGGCGGTGCTGTTGTACTCCATGTGGATCCCAGCGTCGTGTGACACCATGCGATTGTCAAACACCATGGGACCTGAGGTCTGGGAGATACAGCTTCATCAATCGCACAGGATGTGGGAGTGAGCAAAAAGTGCCTTGATTTCAGTACGATGAAGTCCGGAAAGATGAGAAAGGTTTATGGTTGGAATTACCAGGCTTGCTCATCTTGCACATGCTGGATTCCGTTTACTTCCGCACCGAAGACCCAGCTGAGGTACTTACACACACTGTGCCAGTGTGAATGCATTACAATTTGTTACTGTAATTTACATTTTTGGGTGTTCTCGCAGAGAAAACACTCATTCGCATTGTTTGCATCCAGTCACTTAGGAGGCCACGCAAAGTCTACGTGGCACTTCAGCTGGGAAAGAACAAAGTGCGAACCTCTGTTCGGACCTTAAATTGACGTGCTGAATTCGTGCAGATGGTGATCAGCTAAGTATAGCAAAGTACTGTACAGATCTGTAGAGAGGAGTATTCTAGCTTTGGCAAAGCTTGGGATTTGCAGTTTTTTTTTGATAGCACCCTGATCACAACACTCTGGGATCATCTGGGATCCTGGTTGGGTATTTACAGGCATTTACTTTGCTGAAGTGATCCACCCGTGCATTGCATTTGCGTTTGCAAAGGCCAAAAGGCTCAACGAGGATAACACTCATGGAGACTTTTCCTCGCGGCATTTGATGGATCTCACTGCAAATGATAGGACTGGTTTGCTGGTATGGTCCATTGTGATCACTCTTTCGGAACTACATTTTGCATCATTTTGCTACTCTGAGCAGCCCAATGGTGGCAGAGCAAACTCAATTTTTCCACAGTGTCGCCCAGTTTCGCAGGACTTTGAAAGTGCAGGTCTTTGACAAACGGAGAGTACAGTCGGTCCTACGTGGAGACCCGATGGTTGGAGAGACTTGGTGAAGCAGTGGAGCAATTAATACCCCCTTTGACATCCCTTGACATCCCTTGACATCCCTTGACATTACGCAATGGTCTAAGCCCACCTTCACCATGCAGGTTACTTGCCTGATGTTACATGGGAGATTCGACTTTGTCACAGCTAGAGTCACTAAAGTCTTTGTGAAAAGTGAAGTCATCCTGAAACTTTTCTCAGACCTTGGAAAAACCCAGGAAGGAACCTTACAGTTTGACGCAATTGGATCTGGCATTGAGGAAGGCATGAGCGTTTGCTATTGTTTATTCCAGATGAATCAATGCTCTAAAAACGATTGGTGTTGTATCGCCGTCCCAATCTTTCAACTGGCTGGCTCCTGCCACTTGTTGCAACTAGGCTGCTGCTACTCTTTGTACAGCCGTTTGCAGAGCTATGCAGATTTCCTGCTTTGACAGGTCCAGCTAACACACTTGTCTAGATCTCGTTACAGCTCTATCAGTATGTGGGCTTGTTCAAAAACAGGGCACGCCCATTTCCACTGGTTCATCATAATTTTTCTTGTAAAAATTGCCATTTTTGGCGGTGTACCCAAATACACCCATGTGGTGCAGGTGAAGTCAAGCTCACGCGGGCAGCACAGCCCATGGGGCAAGTCTTCCTCAAGTACAAGTTCATGGAGTTTAAGTGACTTTAAGGGCGGATGTTTCTGGCGTCTTATTCTGGTAGGCTCCACTGTGCAAAGCCAGGCGAGTCTTCTGAAGCAAAATGAGTATATCCTGCTGTCCAAAATCAAAGAAGTTTCGTCATTGTTGGTGACGACGATTCATCCGGCTAGGGCTTGAATTGCTCATGTACAAGAAGTGCGTGAGAAGCCCAATAGTTTGACTAGTTTGACCAGCATGGCATCAGATACCTTCGGAGGTGTGCTGTTGGACAGTCCAAAAATAACCGGTGTTTTGCGCTGGAAAATCTGGAAAGACTCTTGAATCACTATCTTTACATCTTTTACTCCTTGGCAGAGACTGTCAAGATACAGTCTATGGATCGTTCAAAAAAACACTTCTTGGCACAAAAATGGAGGCCTCTGACTTTTTGAAAGCCCTGCGATCACTTGTGGAGCAGGCTTGGTGCTGTCCTAGGTTGTCAAGTGTCACAGTTTTGGTAGCTTGGCGATGTTTGAAGTTTGTTCTTGGTCACTGTGAAGCGTCCAACTCTGACTAAACAGCGCAAGATCCAGTTGCTCTTTCAAACTGGCTTCCCACATTTGAGTTTCACGATGTTTCAGGTGCGTCATTGAATCTGAGACCTGCAGGCAGACATTGCTAGTCGCATGCCGGTGGAAGAGCGACAAAAGCGCCTTGGAGGTGCAACGGCACCACTGGGGCCGATGATTCGAATCATATCCCGATATATCCTGGGCCCGGGCGGAGTCGTTCAAATCAGAAACGTGCGGTCAGAGAATGTCAGAGATGTATGGAGATGTGACGAAAATTCACCTCCAGTTGCTCTGATATACCTTGATGTTTGTCACAGAGAAGGATATTGTTATGGATTGCAACCCCATCCCAGGCGCATCTTGATACCCTTGTGCCCTTGCAGAGCCAAGTTGTTGCATGGTTGGTACCCAGCAAAATCGGAGGTCGAGACTCGCCTAGCGCAGCAGTTTTCTTGGAAGAGCTTCAGTCAACCGCAGCTGGAGTCTGAGCTCTCGATGTGTCACCCATTCAACAGATGTCGTAGTGGTTCAGATATCAACAGACCATAATTCCCAAACCCTGCAAAACAAGTGACTTTGCATCATGATAGGACAAGATCTGAGAGGATATCAGTGGTACTGGATAGTGCTGGATGTTTTGTTTTCATTATATATTTCCTTTCGTGTTCTGAGTTTCCGAAAAAGATATATGATTAATGATTATACATGTCCATTGATGCAAGAGACACATGTCCATTGATAGGTCCATGCGTACAAGTACTTGGCCAAGTGCTGTGTTGTCGAGAGTGAGGAGGACATTGCTGATTGTCGGAAAGGATAGGTGTTGAGTGTCAATCATGTTTGTCCTGGATTTGTAGTAGGATCTCGCAATAGTAAGCGAATCCATTCATTTGTGTGTCTTTATGATGCCGACCAGGAAAGGAGTCGTACAAATGGTACAACTGCTCTTGCTTTCCAACATGAGGCGACGTAGTTGAACTTGGCTGTGTCCAACTTGGCTGTGTCCAACAGATACAGTGTGTTCAGAGCCCTTGCACGAGAACAGTGGCAGCTACTGATGTGTGGTGAATGCACTTCAGCTGGCTGGCTGGAATGAGGCCTTGATCGTGCTTACGGACAAGGACAGCAAATCCAATTCTATCGACTTGCAAAAATCTGCGGGTAAATTGTGATCTATTGAATCTATTTGATTTGTGTATGACACTGGTGTTTGAGGTCTTCGCTGGACTCTAGAATGCAGCATTCGCACAAGCACAATCAGGACTGGCCGAAACCTAAAAGGTTGAAGACACACGAGGCGCTTCCAGTGGGCAATGCTGCAACATTGAAATACATTTTCTGGATACATTTGACTTCTGCAATTAGAGGCGGAAGAGATTGAAGAAATCACAGGGTCAGAAAGTTCAGAAGCATCATAATCATCATGGATGTATTTTTGATATTTTTTGATGGCACTACTATGGCACTTTGCTCTGCGGAGGCCTTTTGGGATGTTCACCCAGATCTTGCCTCCTCAAAAGCTGCAAAGTTGGCCCTGAAGGGGCGTAGCTTGGCACAAGATGGAATTGCTGAACGTGACACCTTGACACTTTAATCTGGGTTTCAACCACGAGGATAGATCTATTTTGGTTATTCAATTCATTTATATTCTATTCATTTATATTCTATTATGATCTATTTGGATTTAAATCTTGGTTGTTGTCCTCGCGTACCAATGCCATGCTTACTGCCCCTTTGGCGGTTTTTGATGGTTTTTGAACATAGCCTTGGTCAAATCTGAATCACCAGGCCTGCCTCCAGACGACTCGGACTTGCTGAAAAAGTTCTTCGTGAACGTTGTGGGCATTCCGGACTGTTCTGGGTGAACTTGGGGGGACTGTTCTTGCCAGAAACGAACATTTCTGTGACTTGCAGCCGCGAACATGCAACAATTCTTGTTTGAGAAGGCCTGGCACCATGGTTTCTCCGAGTTTCTCCTCCCAGGAGAGCCTCACACAGCAAGACCTGGAAGCACGCCTTCGTGTCCCGTTGAGTCAGGAGAAAATCGGAGTTTCAATCCGTCTTTGATTGCCATGGGGAGAAATGTCGACTCGGCTAGTCTACAGATGTCTACAGTCAGCAGCAATTTCTTGCAGTCATTGCACAAGATTGGCACCTCTCAGAACCCAGAACCTGCCAGGTATGTATATATCATGATCTATCATTATCTATGTGATCTGTATCCAGTGGATTCCTCGGGGGTGCATTGTGCCAGGAGCAACGACCGGAGAGCAGCTGGCAGGAAGGCTTCGGGCTGGGAGACTTCGAGGATTTTGCAACGGTGCGGCGTGGCTCGGGGGCCCAAGATGCTGGTGAACAAACTCTGCAATGTCAAGGCAGCATTTCTGGCACAGTCTACAGTCTACAGTCAGCAGATCGTCTAGAGACTTGACCCGTAAGCACCCAGAAGGCATTTGATGGCATTTGTACATGATGATCATGCAAAGATATGAAAAGATAATGAGTGGACTGTCAGTGGATTGTGAGTTTTGCTGTCAAGGTCCAGGTGTTCTCGGTCCTGGTTCAGGCACCTCGGATGCTGATGGTCTAGCAATTGGAATCAATTGGATATGTCATATTTAATATACGGCGTCCATTTTGTTTTGTTTCATGATGTTTACCGCAATGCATTCCTTCATATCACAGAACACGTGCCACTTGTTTGAGTTGAACGTGCTCATTTCTGCTCATAAACCCTCGCATTTCCAACATGAGGAGAAGAGGACTTCTTTCGGCCTGCTGATGATCTACCTTCAGGAGAACAACTTCGAAATACATGGCGCAATCATTTGCGCAATCCATATGCCTATATAAGTTGCAAGCTGATATAAGCTGACTGCCGGAGGAGAATTTGGCTCTTCATCCATGGGATCTTCAGGGTGCTCCTGCTAACGGTGAAAGTATATAATTATCCAGATTTTGGAAAAATCAAAACTTGCCAAATCTGTTCGACATATCCAGACTGAAAGCCATTGAGCACATGCAGCTGACAGGTACCAAGCCCAATCAGGTGGACATGCTGCCAACCCAGGAGGCCCGCATGCCCACATCTTTCACTCTCAGGGTCTTGACATGTCTCACTTCAGCACCTGTGACTGGGGTTGGGTTCAAGGAGGACAAAGCAGCTTTGCAGCTTCGAGTGGCTCCCAGGAGGCACGCAGAAATAGGGCTTCCGGTTTCATAAACAGACCGAGCATCCAGATGTCTTCTGTCTTGAAGCTCGGCTGGTTGAAGTTTGAAGCGGAGCCTTGTCGAGGCAGGAAGTTCTGCAGCTGACGAAGCAAGGAATATGAGGCCTCCACAGCCTGCAGAGCAAAGCGAAGAAAGTGAGTGAAGGGGTTTGCTAAGGAGTTTGCTTGCTCGAATTTGCTCGACATGTTGAGGTTTGCACAGACTACGCCCTGTGAATTGTGTGGATTTGGGGTTCTAAGACTGTCTTTGAGTAAACACTGCAGGCCTACAAAGTTGTCATCTTGTTGACTGACGGATGCGTATTGGATTCGTGGGGATTGGCTTTGCCATACCATTTCTGGTCATATGCAAAAGAACAAGCCGAGCTGCTTTGGGGGAGAACCTTTACTATTTCATTGCCAGCTTTTCTTGGTGACGGTGGGAAGGAATCAGAAAGCAATAGACCACATTTCCCACATTTTCCAGGCAAGATGCTGCTACAGATGGCGCAGCCAGAGCATCAGGCTCTGCGATTCCAATGGAGTGTCATGTCAGACATCGTGATTTGCAAACTTGTGCATAGTGAAACAAACACGATGAAAACCGGTGATTGGCACTGGCCGGTTGTTTGCATGCATTAGCCTTACAAAATTGCAAGCTCCAGAATTTCACCAGGCAGTGCCGAGCCTCCCCTTGTTTGGACCTCACTGATTCATTGATGATTCGAATTGTTTGATGTGTGGCTTTGCATGGCTTCGCCCTGACAGAGTTTTACTCGACAGGCCTGCCAAAGATTTGGTAGGATTTGGCATTTTGTTGTGGATATTAAATTTCATTGTCCAAGCCCAAGCCCATTTTTGCCGCCCTCATCACTTGAAACATTATGTATTTCAATCCCTTAGGATGAAGCTCCGTTGGGGACTCAGATGAAGCAACATCCTAAAATTTGGTCGAGACTTGGCAACCCATGCATCGATTGCAAGTTGGTCCGAAGGTCAGGAGAGCCAGCAGAAACCATTCCAGAAGAGGAAGAGGAGCTGAGAACAAAGTTGTCTTTTGGAGAAGACCATTGAAAGCATAGGTGAGAAATTGATCTCATTTTCTCAGAACTTCTTGCAGCTGAAGCCATGATGGAGGAGCCAGAGGAGGAGGAAGAGGATTTTGATTGGGATGGTCCGGATGCAAACGATCCCTACAAGGCCTTTGAAAGGCGTTTGATGTGTTGAGTTTGCCAAGACTAAGAGATTGAAAGCGCGATAGGTGCTTCGTGTTGAGAAGGATGCTAGTGATGAAACCATAAAGTCAAGACCTAAGTCCCTCTATGAAGTCAAGTCATTCATCGCAGCGGTGATTATTTGTGGCTTTTTGCGGCCGGAACACTTGCTAGACGATATTGAAATACTAAGCCCGACAGCTCTGCCTAGGCGAGCCTACAAAAAGCTTGCGCTGAAATATCACCCTGACAAGAACAGAGGCGGGACACTCTGGTTTGAAAGTAGCACGAGTATAAGAAGTGATACTGCATCCAATCGTTCTGCCAGTGGAGACAAGCGATGACTAGGCATGATGAGCTTCTCAAGTTGGAAGATATCTATACATATCATATCTATATAATATATATATATATGAAATATATATATATACGATATCTATACAATATGATACAATTCCATGCATATCTTGGGAATCCTCGGGAGCTGCAGGCAGCGAGATTGCCCAGAAGCGTTTCCAGGTGCCGGGACACACTTGCGCAAAGCAACGCAAAGCAAATGTGTAGATCCACAGTCATCCACGGTGATCCACTGTGCCCAATGCAGCATGTGCGTATTCCATCACATTCTATCATATTCTTGTCTTCAGAACAACCGGATTTTGCAAAGGAGGTTCCGTACGATGAGATTTCAATAGTTTTGGCCAAGCTTTTCGACATGGGTTTCTAAGGTCATTGCCGCTGCCTACGAAACTCTCAGGGACCCTGAGAAGAGGAGATTTGTTGTTCTGGGTTGATACGACATGCTTAGGGTTTCAAGACAGCCGGGGCTTAAAGCTTGCTTGTTGAATTCTTGTTAGATGGCTAACTGTAGTTGTGCACAGGATTAGACTCCTCACTTCTTTTTTGTCAGCTTTTCTCATTCTTGGACTTTGGCCGTGAAAAGGAGGGCCTATGACGAAGCAGCTGCAGCACGTGAGTACGCAAGCCAAGAGCAGGCAGTGGAGAGATACTTCATGCTTCTTCCAAACACAAGCCTAAAAATGCTACTGTAGATTTGTCATGATTTGTCATTTCAACTCAGCCCTTCTGCTACAGACTTTTGCACACAACAAGACTGCCATTCGGATTTTCGTTAAAAAAGGGTCCAACTTGACAGGATCGACCGACGCCTGAATGGAAGCCAAAGGTCTCTGTGGAGAAAGCTCGGGAGATGCTACTCGGCGTAGTGGAACAACAGTCCAAAGACTGGCTCCAATCATGGGAAAGTGTATGGAAAGTGTATGGCTGAGTTTAAAAGGTGCAACTGTGCACTAAGCTATGTTCAGAAGAACTAGCTTCGCTTAGCATACATTGAGTCGTTTCACCCTGTGCTTGTCATCATATTCATGATTCCTGATAATATCATGTGTATACATTTCGTACATTTATCATCTGTTGTCGACACTCTTTTGAGATGTTTTACAAACATAGCTACTCTTTGCAGCCATTTCTGGACCCCTGAGGTTTCGAAGCTTCTTTGGAGACAGAGAGACAGTTTCGGAGGCTGGTTGAGATCCTCCTCAACAAGCAGCATTGGCCCAACCAAACTTACGAACTGATGTGAGTCTGCTTCGCATGGCTCCACTGATGTGAGTCGGACTCCAGTGATCAGGCAGCTCTGCCGCGGCGTCCTCCCGCGACACCTATGCAAGCAGAGGAGTGGATTGAATTCTGTTGCAGTTGCCGGCACCACAACCAGAGTTGGAATTCCGGATAGTGTGCATGAGAGGCTGCCCCACGTCCAGCAGATTCGTCACAAGCAGCAGCTTCATCATGTGCAGCAGGTTCATCAGGACTTGCGTGCTGTCGCATGCTGCGATGCAGTCTGCAGCTCTTGTATGTACTCTGAAAGCCGTGGAATTGACTTTATTGCTAAGATTGCGAGCCTGTTTGCAGGAAAGAAAAAGACCCTCTCAAGAGAAGAGTGAGCCCCGACTGTCAGATCACAGGAAGGTGGTCCAAGGTGGTCCAGGCCCTTGTGAGGTGCTGGCGGTAGATGCGCCGTGTTTCATTTGAAAGGTACAAGGAGCTTCTGAAGCAGCTCAAAGAAGCAGAAGAGACAGCTGCAGACCTAGTGATGGAGATCCAACGCGGCAAACTGCAAATTTCTGGGTCAAACTGTGAAACAGATACGAAACATACAAAAGTCATTGCAAAGCAGGTTACAGACTGTTGGCTCAGAATTTGATTCGCAAGAAACTACGTAATTTTGGGGATGCCCTTGGGGCACTGAATACCAATTGTTGGGTACTGTATGGTCTGGGCTCAGTTTGTAGGTTGACATTGCAGATCAACTTTGAGGGATTGGAGACACATTTAAACTTGAACTTCAAAGAGAGCCCGATCATTCTCACGCTGATCTTAGCCGTGATTCATGTGTCTCATCTTCACGAAGGCCAAGATGTGGAATGAGGAGGCAGGAAGGGTGCTGGTGGCAAGCCAAAAGTCATGGATATGTTTTGTCATTCCGGAAAACGAAAAGACAGCAGTCAGCTCTGTGAGTATGTATTGATCACTCATGACATGGATCACTCATGACATCTCATGACAACTTCACTGATTCACGCAGTGTTATTTGTTTGGATCTTGGTGCACTCGGCCCCTTTGCACGGATCGACGCATGATGACCTTCCAACCTACAGGTGGAATTGGCTCGTCAGCAACTCTCAGAAGCAGAAGCAACCCGGGCTGCTCGGCAGATGTCTGAAGCGAGGGAGAAAGGGATCGAGAAAGGGATTCTTTTGGACAGGTGTCGGTTCACCGGTCTCTTTTTGCGCCACAGTGGGAAGAACACAAGTAATTTGTTCTTAATCAGTCCTTGTATCGGAAGTATGAAGCTTGTGCTGAGACAGAATCAAGTGTATGGATGATCTGAGGACCGTTATTTGCGAATTCTGCAAGAGTGCTATGATCGTCACAGAACTCAGCTTAAGAAGAATCCAGACAGCCAAACTACCTAGACTTGGAACACTTGTCGACTGAAGTGCTTGTCTTCAGCGACAAAACAGCCGGTGCATCTTCACCCAAAGTCTTATATAATCTTGTAACATGTTTGACAAAATTTCTACAAGAAAGAAAAGCACACTTACTCAACTTGGCTAGACAAGCACTGAAAGAACAGGGACAAGGATCTCTTGTACAGTGAAGTTGCAATCGATATCTATCAATCAATTGCCTGAAAATCTTGCCGTCAATTCAATCCTTGTTGCAAAGCGAAGAAAGTGCCAGTTTTGAGCCCAAGTAAACGTGGCAGAAACATGAGCCAAAGGCATGTGGGTCGGTTGTAAGTATTTATGATTATATATATATAGTTACATCATGATAGTTTGTATGATACAGATATTACTACTTTGAATGTTGATGGTGGAGATTGAGAACCCAAGTTGGTCACTTCATCACCATCAAAACACCACTTGGCATTCATACAGCGTTTGAGAATTCGTGGTTATTTGTTAGAATCACCATTTTGGTCATCGGTTAATTTGCCGAAGCATCAAGCGAAGCCTGCAGGCACCACACGAAGTTAACACCGAGATCTGGAAGGCCAGGCTGAACAGGCTGAAGTTGTTGACCAGTGGCTGCCAGCATTTGCCACATCCAGCATGAAGAACGTCAGGACTTTTGGGCCAGAGCCTTCAGCCAGTTGAAACGTAACTGGCTTCATGTGGCTTGTACATACATGTACATACGGGATATCTTTGGTCAGAGGCTTTCCGACTGCAAGCAGCAGAAGATTTTGGGAGCTTGGAGTGTGTTCAAATCTGGTGCTTGCAGATAATTTGAGAACATAATTGAGGCAGATTACAGTATTCTGAAATGCACATCCACAGGAGGATTGACCTGGTCATTTATCCCAATAATTTCCAATGCCCTCACTTTCCTGCAACTGTAGCCGTCTGTAGCCAAATGTGATGAAATCGATGTTCAAAAGACATTGGTGTGGACAAAGACAACCAAGCTTTGCATGAATCTTTTTGCCAGCTTAGCACCTCATACTTCGCGATTAAAAAGCAGCGCTTCAGCGCTTCTGGTCTGGGCTCAGTGAGTTCCCAATGCTTTGAAGAGCCTTGGAGTAGGACCTGCCGAGCAAAAGGGCACTGTATTAGCCACTGTATGGGTCACAAGATGGTCAAAGGGTCTGGAAGAACAAATACCGACTCAGAAGGACTCCATTCATTTGGAATTGCTGATTTTGGCACGTAGCCCATCAAACTTGCCCCTCGCAGATACGATTCCTGACGAAGACGTTTAGCAGCCTGGAGCTTGAAAGCATTGATGTTGCTCGCAGGGAATTCGATCCACTGCTGTCTCAATGCTTTGGCGAAGCAATGGTCACCAAACATTCGTAACCTGGCGCAGCATTTGTGATCCCTGGCTTGAGATTCAGATCTTCTCTGGACTCTGAGGTCAGCTGTGTTCCTCCCAAATCATGGAACGATATGGAACGTTATGCAACAAGTGCTGTGGAAAATGGCCGACAGTCCGCTGCGTGTTTTTGTGTCGCAGAGAGCGTTCGTCAAGCTGACGAAGAATCCGCTATTGTGAACCTTTCAGGTGCTTTGGAAGCTGAGGGGTACATCAAAGAAAAATGCCAATCGAAATTGTCTTCAGCAGTTGTGCTTCATCAAATCTTCTGCTCCAAGACCACTTTCTAGTGTGTGCTTTTTGTGTGGCAAAGCATCGTCGGAAGCCACGTTGCAGAATGCTTCGAGATTGTCCTCATTTGTTTGAAACCATGTTTGCAGGGTCTATTGTACTTACACAGATTCGCAGGAGGGCTGAACAATTCTATGGTGCGACCTGAACACTACAGTAACACTCCGCGGCAGCAGCCTGTCTTGCTCAATCTTTGTGTGTGTTCACCGCTTGCGAGTCACCACAACGTCTCAATGGTAACTCCAAAGCCCGTTGAGGACGTGGGAACACATGTGGGGGGACACACGTGGGGACACCACCACCAATGTTGGAAAGGCATGGAGAGGCTACCCCTTCAGATCCTTCATGTAGGTTCATCCACAGCTTGTCAGCGTGAAAATTTCTGAAACTTTAGCCCAGCTTGGAGCTTCTTGCAATGGTATCATATGAGAACAATTTCCTTCAACTTCCTCGAAGTCCTACGGACACCTCAATACAAGGTATAGGATGATTTGCGAACATTCGGAGGAGAAAGCGCAGCTCACCAAAGATGAGAGCGACTCCACAGATTCAGACTCCGGTCAGGCTCCAAGTTGCCTTCAGAACCCTTCAGAACTTTGCAAACTTCGCACGGGGTTGCAAAAGGCAGGCTCAAGGCTCAATTACGTGTTAATGTATTTATTATTTAATATTATATTTATTTGTTTTTTGGTTTTTGATTCATGCTAAGCAGCTGCTACCACGACATCTCTGAAGGCTGGTCCCTAGTGATGAAAGAGATGCTGAGGTGACCTGCTCCGTACAAGGACCCAGCACAGGCTCCTCAGCGTGCAACGCTTTGGAGATGTCCAACATAATCCAAGCACAGAATCCAATCTACGGGTAGCAGCCGAGGCTACTGCAATCAATTCTGAATAGTTCAATGATACTCGTATCCTCGGGTAACTCACTCGAGTAGCTGGGGTCCTCCTGCATCTCAAGGGGGCAATATGGATCAGTACTGGGTAAGGTAGCATCCTTCAAACTGTGGTCATAGATTTGCCATTTCCTTCTATTACACAGAATTCTGGTTGTTCGACCCAGGGAGGCTGCATCAGACTCTGATGAAGAGGATGATTTTGCCTGGGACCCAGATGCAGTTCAGTCCTTGCATGCTTTCGGTGTATGCTCTATTTTGGGAAAGCTCTTTCACAAAGACTCCATGTGTATCCATTTGTATCCATTTGTCACATTTTGTCAATATCTACTCCACTTCGGTTCTGTTCTGTGCATTTCCGTGCTGAGAACAATTCAGCACTGTGAATCCCAGGTTCTCCAAAGAACGGGTACAGTGAAGGATGGTCGCCAAACCGTCGAGCCCGTGAGTGCAACTGCCTCAGAGTTTGGCATGGATTGGATTGGTTTCTTTCAAAGGTGTTGAATTGCAGCAGTCCATGTTCAAAGCTGGACCATCATTGATGGCTGTTGCTGCCCAGGCAATGCCTTCCTCGAACCGTGAGTTTAGGGTAAAGCTTCTTGCCAGCAATACCATGCCAAACACTTGTGAAAGAAAATCATGGGAAGATATCGACATGGCTAACACAAGTAAAGTAGCTGCGGTTTCGATTTTTCATGAACGTTTTGGGCAGCGCCTTTTTTTACAGTGCAGATTCATGTGGCATTATGATGTCAAGATTCCTTGTGTCACAGGAACACCTTCATCGAGGTGGACGTGGAAAGAACAGAGTCTGATCAGTTTGTCCCAGACCGTACAAGGTCAGATCCCTCAGGCCAGGAATTTAGGTAGCAGAAATTTAGAATCTGACATGGATGATGCAATAACAACATATACAAAATCTATCAAAATCTATGATATCCAAATCCCACAGACATAACAGTCCAGATTTGAAGTAAGTAAATACTGTTCAGTTTGAGTTGCATGTGTTTTGATTCGACTCAGATTCTGCGTGGGTTTCTGACAAAATGGAAGCTAGCTTTGATCGCTGCGACATGCTGAGACTCCACTAAGCAAACTTTTGCCCAGGAAGTCATTGCCTTCCAGTGGTTTGTTCATGGGGACTGTCTTGGGACATGGTTTGAGATTTGGTCCATGAATTGGCATGGTTGAATTTTGGTGAAATGGTGCATAGTCCAGATCTCAATCCTGCTAGGTAGCAGATTCCCTTTGCCGGGACTACCGAAGAAATTGGTTCCGCGGGTCTCAGCAGTGCCAGAGGAGCAACTGACGGTTGCTTGGCATCGTGGGGTATGGGTATGGCGCATGGACAAACAATGACTGGAATTACCATGAAGGTTACCATTGGCAATCCATTGGCCATTGTTTGTTCCAGGGATCCCATGGGGGTTGGGAAGCCAGTTTCTCGATTGAGGCTCCAGCGGAGCATCTTGTCGGCATTTGGACATATTTGGAACAGTGGAATGTTATGAGAAAAGAAAGCTTTGCAGTGCTAGGAAATAAATGGAAATAAACTACTGATCAGATATTATTAAGAGTCCAAGTGCTGACAAACTCTTCTGGACTTGACAGCTTTTCTGAAGGTCTGACTCTGATGACTGTGGCCATGGCCCTAGATCTTTGGTTCTTACTCATCCCACAGGGAATCGACTTAACTGTGGTGCGGCTGTGTGATGCGCAAGGTGAGGATCTGTCCGAGAGGCCGGACGCACTGATTCCAGACACACACACAGGAGTTTCATGAATTCATAAAAGCACTATGTTGCAGACAATGGTAGTAAAACCGTTAAGATTCATTGGAAAACAGCTGATTTCGCGCGGAGGTTGGTGACCTACGACCACTTTTCTGCCAGCCAGCAGCCACTGCAAGGCTATCCAGATCCTCAAATGCCAGTGCCGCTAGTCTGCAAAGGAATTCAGTAGCTATTCGTGCATTGACCCGCAGCTTCCGGAGAATTTAAGTCGAACAAAGACAAGAAAGTTGGTGATTACAGATTCTAATGTGCTCCAATAGATGGCCTCCTTGGCCTCAAAAAGTAGTGGGTTGGCACAGCCTTTTTGTACTGTGACTGGCGGGCCTGAGGCCAGAGATGGGAATGCCCATGATGGCTCCAATCATGGCTGCTTTGTTGCACAGCTTGCGCGCCATCTGGAAAGCAAACTTTACGAATTTATGTGATTAATTCCTCTTGAAAAGTCGCTTCTGAACAACTTGAACAAATGTGTTCAGTGTCAACCTTTCCAGATTGCCAGGAAGTTCACTCCTGGGGATTGCATGCGTTTGAAACCACGTCGAATAGCGCACTTGACAAGTCCTTTCCAGTAAGGTTGGAATGCCACAGATGGGATCTTGCCTGGACTATGGTGGCTCGACACCAAATCCATTTGCCAAAGTTCAAGCGGGCTCGCGTTGAAAGCTGAAAGTGACTGAAAGTGCGCTCTAAGGTGCTTGGCCAGATCAATCTCAGGTGCTTTGACTGCATGTGTTGATTGCACGTATGCCAATTGTGTGCCGATTGGGTGTGCAAGGGAACACCAGTGCAACTTACCATGATGAAGTATCGTTTTGACAAACAAGTAAACTTGCATGATTTTGTATTTGTCGGGCAAAGGTTTTTTTAAGGATGTTCCAGGTTAAGGGAGGTAAAGTAGGGTGAATTATAATTATTAGATATTATGAGATTTAATTCGCAAACAATTATTACCATATTTATTACCTTAAGTAATGCCTGTTTATGATTGTTTATGCAGACCTTTAATTCGGATGATTGTTGCATTCCAAGCAGCTCCTGGCTCCAAAGGCTCAGCCCGAAGGACAAGCTCCACCCTTTGGAATGCTACACAGCTTCCATAAGGAGGTGCCGCAGCTGGAAATTTCCACCTTTGATGCGATCTATTGTGATCTATTGTGATTTGATTGATTTGATTGATTTGTTGGGATGTTTATCTGTGTTTATGATTGTTTCTGTCTTCAGATGTGGATGCTTTTCTCAATGTTGATTGTTCAATATTGTTTGCGTGTTCAGAACAATTCAGAACGACTTGAGAAAGACGTCCTGATTCACCAAGAGGATAGAAGTAATTATACAGTATACAGTTAGATGAAGTTTGTGTAAACCAGATTGGCAAAGGAATACTGTTGAGCAGCTACTGCCAGGTGCGGGGATTTGGCTTGGCCAGCAGCGATCTTCGACAGTTTACGAAGGGCCAGGCTCCTTCGGGCTGTGGACAGACAGGGTGCTAGGTTCAGTTGCGAGCATTTCTTTTCATCACTTACAAGAATAGTGGGCAAGTCGCAGTCTATTTTCGGGCACAAACGTGTTCAGATCGACCGATAAATCACAGGATACTACTTGTAGTATCTTGTAGTTGCAAAACGCCGAGTTGCTTGCGCCAGGATTATGAAGGCAGGCTGTCCGTCATCTCTGGCTCCGAGGTCCAAAGGGGAGGCGTCCGAGTCTCAATTCGACTTGATGCCGAAGCCGTGCAATCCCTGCAGTGTGCAGCGTCATCTGCAGTGATGATAGGCCGAATGGATCCGAATAGATGATGAGGTGCAAAGATATTTGATGCAGTTCTCTTACGGTGAGCTCACAAAAGCGGACGGCATCGGCTTTGTGCTCCTTGACCTTCGTACTTGCCTTGCCCAAGAACTAAGAGTTTCTTCTTGAGTTGCTTCTCACAGCATCTCACAGCGTGGTTAAGCACAATCAGAGAAAGTTTGGATTTTTCACGCGTGACCTTCAACTTGAAATCTGTGGTTTCGATTGTTTTCTGCGGGGTAGAGAGGCTACACAGACCTAGGTTTGCCTCGCGAGTGCCATGCGCAAAGAATATTCAAAAGATTGTGACTTGGCGCATTTGGCGCCATAGTAGGTCCACTCATGCCAAATGTCTACTGGCCAGAGATGTACAAGGCTGACCACAAGCCACAAACAAAGCCGAAGTGTTAAGATATGTTAAGATTATTCAAAACAAAATGCATTTGGGGTGGACTTTGTTTTTTTCTGGATTTTGCACGGGACTTGGCTGCAGAGTCTTGAATACTCTGTCATTACAATGTCATCACCCTCTCGCTCTCGGTGGAGAGAAAGGTTGCTGTCGGTTCTTCAGCTGTGCTGTCCTTGAACATTGATCCAAAGATCCACCAAGGTCTCTGTCTTCGTGAATCAACGAGGGCGCATTTGCATGCGAGTGTTTGGTGACATTCTCAAGGCAAAGAAGCATGTGAGAGCGCTTCAAGTAGGCGACTGGATCGAAATGGTGATTGACCTCGAGAGTCTCTGGCTGAATGCAGTGATTTGGCCAGTGGAGCCCGTAGGGTTAGCACCAGAGTTGATGAGAAGACCTGACATGTAAACCTGTGGCACCGGCTACTCAGACAATGCTGATGCAGCTTCTCCTTAAATACCTGAACCTCGCCGTACCAAGGAACAGCATAGCTACATTCAAGGTATGGCCATATGAGATGGCTCCCTAGCAAGCAATGAATACCATACTTGTCGGTCATACACAGACCGGTCAGCCTGTGAACGAAAAAAGCAGTCAGATACTTGTTTACTCCACACATCTTCAGCCGGAATCGTTTCAGGTTGCCAATGGTTTCATGCCTTCTGAGCCGGAATCCACAGCAGAATTTCACTATGGGTGCCTTGGCAAAAACGTCGCAGATCGCTGCGCATCGCTGATGCGCACCGCTGGCAACTGCACCGAGGAAGCGGCTGGCACAGGCCCAGCAGCTGGCATCGAAGCCTGCGCCTGGACAGCATTGTGCAGAGATGTACATGTCTTCCTGTTGGAACATGTTAAGTTCCAGTTATTGATGATATTGGATGATACTGTAGGCTGTTAAATGTTGCGGGCCTCTACTCCTTGATTTTGTTATGTTTTGTTTGTGTCTGCATTTTCCAACTGATGGGGAATGCCTTGACCATGATCATGGAGAGACCAAAATCAGTTGTTTCTAATTTACGCAGTAATGCCAGTTTGGCAACCTGCGCTGGGTCTCTGGGAAAACAGCAAATCTTTTGGTCACACCAAGGTCAAGTTGAACGTGGGGCATTTCGCTTGCGTGATCCAGAATGTGGGAGTTACAGCAGCTTGGAACTATATACACATGATGTCACAAAACCAAAAAACGGTGCTTCCTTCTACAATCTCCACACCAGAACATCATGCTTTGTACTTGAGTTGTTGAGATTGGCAGACGAGGTCACGATGGGCTCTTGATCAACTTGCCGGTGAAGCATTTAAACGTCCTTTCACGGGAAAAGACTTTTTGAATTGAGATTTGTCTTCACATGCACAGACTCTCATTTCTCACCGATGGCTTCTTTGCACGCTTCGTTCGCCTTAGTCTCACCGCTCGCAACGTAGTACAAGAAACAGCACCTCTTCTCTGGTGCTTTTCCATGAAACAGAGATGAATTGTACAGCTCTGTCATGTTACCTAATAGTTGCCGTAGCAACATATACCGCTGTACGGGCTTCGCCGGAGAGCAAAAGATGGATGAAAATCGCCAAAGAATTGTGTTGCCAAATTTTCAATGGATTTTTTCAAGCATCAGATAGCAGTAGTCATCAGTAATCATCAGGAAGTCTAAGTGAGTTCAAGCTGTGAATTTGGCGAGGACCCTGAGGATGGGCCCAAGCCGGTGAATGGCCTGGAGGTGCACTGCTCTTTGGATCTTCACAGGGCCGAGATTTTGCCCCGCTGTTCCCCCTCTGGCCTTGGAAACATGATGAAACATGCGCGCTTCGACGCTTTGCTCGTTTCTGTGCTGTATCCTTGAGATGATAGTTCCAGCAAAAATGAGCACATCCTCTGGTCCTTGGTCCTTGCAGGCTCCCAGATCTGGGAGAGCAAAGGACGTGGTACGTTATTTGTGGGAAGAAGCTCAATGGGACCCAGTACCTCGGCTTGCATCATGCAAAGCCTTGGCGTGGGCCAAAATGATGGGAAAGAACGGTGTTTAAAGGGATCCATAAGCAGATTTCTTCACATCTCGAAGGAATATCAGGGCTACTGCAGACAACTGCATGGATGATTTCCAGGCAGCATTAAATTACATGAATGTTATTTGAGTGGCGCTTGATACAGCAGAGCATTTGGCTCAAGCTTGCCCAGAGACCTTGGCCTGATGAGGCCTGTAGAACCGTGAATGTTTTGAGAGATCTTCCTGTGACATAAGATGAGCATACAGGCCAAATAAGAGCAAGTGTTACATGGGGCATCGTGGGGCAAAAATACCAGAAAGATGGAAACAGAAGGTTTGAATTGCTGGAGATCTTTGACGTAGACTTGAAGGTGAGTTTGAGTTTGAAAACTGGTGCCAAAACCAAACTTGCTGGCTAGGGCGGGAAAAAGAAAGCGCCGAGGGAAGAAGGTAGATACCAGCAAGGTCCGGTGGGAACTTTGCATGGATGGGATCATGCTGGAATGTTTGTATATTTCACTGCTCAGCCGCCATGTTTAGCCTCTGTAAATATGCGTTGCTCACAGTCTCAGAAGTTGGTCAAAGGAAAGACACCAATTGCACTTTGGGCGTTCTTACATGACATGATGAACTGTTCCTTCTCCATTTGGCAGGTAGAGTTCAAAGTTGCCAAGAAGCGGGGAAGGACCGTTGTGACGTTGGTCCCCCAGGGCTATGTTTCTAGCAGCCTTGGCCGTGCCACCTGTTCTTTTGAATCCCGGGAAACAAATGGTACAGATGGTACGGACATGTATGGATGTTCAACGCCAAGGGCAGAGAAGCAGCAGCAACGTTCCAAGGTCCGCTGCAGTTTGTCTTATCGCGGAGAATCCTTGTTTTTGAGTCAACACAGATGCAAACATGTTGCAGATGGAAAGATGCTGGGCAGGCCCAGATAGAGGAGGAGATCAAGAAGTTGAAGGATGCCAAGTCCCAGACCTAGAGATGTTGAGGCTGCTGCGAGTCGAACCGGCACGACAATCCCACAAAAACCTGTGGAACATATGTTTTGTTTTTTTGAAAATGCCTCTGAAAACGTCTTGAACATTCTCTGAGCATGTTTGAACATGTTTGAGCGTTCATTTGGCAGTCTGTGATCCAAAATCCAAATGCACTCAGCCTGCAAGTTTCTCATTTTCGCAGTGAGGCAAGCCTCAGCCAAGTCAAAGGCCAGAAGAAGGAAACAACCGGAGCAACTTGGCCATTTCTCATATTTCTATAGATGGTTCTGTCAGCATTGAAGGGCGATCCAGGTTGGTTTCATTTGGAGATGCAGCATGATGCAACAGCTTTCAGTCGGCCGTGGCTTTGCTGTCTTTGTCACAGCTGTGAGGGGTATATGGATGGCCTCTCCATTCCAAAGGATTGTGATTTGTCTCCTTGACCAAGCCGCAACCTTACCAAGGCCTATCCAAAATCGGAAGCAGTTCCAGCCTCAGAGTGGAACACGCTCTGCTCCGAAGTTCCTACTGATATTCATTCTGGAAATCTTTGTTTGAAACTCTGATTTGCTTGGTTTTCTTGTGTTTTCTGGGTCGGGAAATAGCTCGAGGCTGGACTATCTTCCCGTGGAAGCTGGCATGAGGAAAGACCATGAGGCACCTTCATCTCTTCCGGAGTTGTATGTTTGTTTCTAGCGTCCTGGCGTGCTCCTAAAGATGTCATCCAAGATTTAACACTGACTCATTGCATCTCATTGCTGAAGGGTAGTTTGAAGTTTGAAAGCGCATGAAAGAGCATGAAAGAGCCTAGAAGATCACCATTACGTCGCGCATGCCTCGCCCGCCTTGCACTTCCGGTTTCCCGTGTCCCAAGCTGCCTGGAGGCCAAAATGGCACAGCGCGAGGCGACACGCGCTGAACGAGAAGAACGGCGTGCCAGGACACAGCTGTTGCAACTTTGTTGTGTGAAGGAGAACATAGAAAAACATAGGAGAACGATGGAGAACGTTTGAAGGATTTGAAGGTGCCAAATAGCATGACATGACAATATCACGACAATGTTATGGCAGCTGAACATTGAATTTTCCATCTGCATCTGGTTTTTGACTAGGTAAAGGATTCGTAGCTGGACATATTTGCATAATATATTGATATAATTTTATATAGACATCTATAGACTCATAATATAGACTTATAGACACTGCAACTTGCTGTCAAGTTGTGCTACGCTGAGGAGGCAAGAGGCCCGTGAGAAGAAAGAGAGGCTCCGCAATGAGTCACAATCGTCTTGGCTGTTTGTCTGTCTGTCATGCGCTTCACACCGTCCACCTCTGTGATTCATTTGCTGAGATTTTGACAATTGGTGATTCTGACAGGCTTGGAAAAGAAGAAGTTTCCTTTCAGGAGCTTCTAAAAACGGTTTCTGATTGCACAGAAATGTAAGTGGTGGATTCTGGTGGATGTCACGGGCAGCTGTGCAGGACGTGCTTGGAGGCGACTTCTTTGGTGGAGACGGCATAGCGCCTGATTTGTGACTACACATGGATTGCATGTGTTCGTTGGCGTTGGGATGCAGCGCGGTTCTGGTCAAGATCACATATAGTCTTTATTCGTATCATCCTTGACGTTGTTCTTTCTCGTTTTGCTGTATTTCCAGTGTCCATGTAGACAAGATAATGCACCCGCCAAGAAGGCATTGTACACAGGGGCTGTGCAAAATTCACAGCTGGATGATCGCAATGGAGCGCAAGAGTTGCAAAATGATGGAAAAGAAATCACAGTTTATATTTATATGGTCCTGGTATAGGCATGGTGTATACTGACATTGGGTCTGACATGTTCCAGTAAAATCCCCATATCAGCCGGAAGTACATAATTTGTTTGGAAAAAGATTTGACACTACATGAAATGCAATGCGAAGACAGTGCCATGATCTACCATTCATCAGAACACTTCGATGTTTTGAAAGTGCTTGCTGTCATCAAATCGCAAAATCACCAGTTCTCTTGACCTAAGACTCTAAATCCAGCTCTGGTTTCTCCAAAGGTTGATCCGATCGAAAAGATCATGTCGCAATTCAGCGAAGATGCTGTTTACGAGGACGGTCTCAGACACGCAATCTTTTTCATCGCAGGAAATGTCTTGTGCTTCAACACGTGTGTGTCGTTTTTAGACAACCGGTGAAAAGAGATTCAGATAGAAATTGCTTAAAGCAACGCGTACGTTGAAATGGACATGTTCGATGATGTTTGCGAGGATCTTACTCGAGAGGATCCATCATTCGTTGGCTGGGAAGCAATAAAAAGGTGGGAAACACAATATCATACAAGATCTGTAGTAGATTTGTGGTCAACAGGTTTATTTACTTCCCTGCAAAGGGCGCTGCATATGCGTTTGCTTCTGGTTGGAAGTTTGGCTCGACAGGTACCAAGAGGAGACGAAGGAGAATACTCCTGACAACATGAGGCAGTGCTAGTCGCTTGTGCTGCGAACTGTCCTCTTGTCACCTTTCCGTCTTTTTGCTCAACCCTTGCTTTTGCTTTGGAAGGTTTGTCCTCGACGAGATGACAGACGGTGAAAAGGCAGCCATTTGGACAGAGCTCTTGTAGTGATATTCTCACACACTGCTCAATCCAGCGCTTGCTCAGTTTTGCAAACATACCTGATTCTTGGAGGCTTGCACAGTGATTTGGCATGTAGAGGCAGGATTTTCTTCAAATTGCAAGCAAGAGAGACAATGAGCTTTCGAGGAACAAATTAGACTTGGTTGCAAGTTGTCAGCTGTGGCGCGGCAGCTACATGTAAATGATATTAAATAATTACAGATGTTGCACCCAAGACTTAGTCGCTTGTCTTGCAGCACGTTTGTCTTGATCAGTTCAATACGCGACTCTCACCTCGTGGTGTTACATACTACGAGCTGAACGATGAGGGCAAGGCCGACTTTCGGTGTAGAAGCCAAGCGGCGCTAACTGGATAGCCAAGACTGGATGGATTACTTTGACCTTGTAATGTCATCTATCTCTCCTTTGGTTGCAGGTGTGCTACGTCCGAGCCGCCTACGACATTAGCTTCTGAGAATAGCCCATTCTTCATTCGTCGCTGGTTTGATTGATAAAAGTTGGAAAGAAACAAGACTATCACATGTCACATTTGATCAAAGCAATGGAAAGGTCAGCTGACAAAGAAGCACTGCAAAGGCACTCAAAAACGCCGTAAGTTTCAGCCACTCAGTTTTCACCATTTTTCAGGAAGTTGCAGAGTGAGCAAGACCTGGCAAAAAGCTTGTGCCCGAAGAGCAAGTGGTGGGATGCTGTCAGCTTCAGTCACTGATGCAGAGATGTCGGTTCTGCCTTGAACTGACTGAAGTCCCAAGGACATGATGGTATTCTGATTGCAGTTGATGAAGATGGAAGAAACCGGTGAAGCATGCTGGTAAAGCAACAGATTGAAAGCAACTGAACATGTGAAGCCAGCAATGGCAAGAGTCACACATACACTGAATTCTACTGAGCCTGAGACATGGTGAAGGCATAAGTCAATAAGCTGCGCATCTTTTGCATATTGGTGCGCTTCGCACAGCGATGAGGCATCCTCTTAGGTGAATCAACACTGTGATTTACAGCATCTTTGCACAGATGCATTCAGAAAACATCGTAATTGACAAAATGAGATGGTATGTTCTAGAATGCTACAAAACGTGCATTCTGGATCCCTAGAAACACTGTGGAGCCTTCTTCTCTTCTTCTTTTTGTTGTTGCTGTTGCTGTTGTTGCTGTTGTTGCTGTTGTTGCTGTCGTTGCTGTCGTTGCTGCTGCTGCTGCTGCTGCTGCTGCTGCTGCTGCTGGTGTTGTTGTTGTTGTTGTTGTTGTTGTTGCTGTTGCCATTTGAGACCTGTATTCCCTGATGCTCTCCCTTGTACCTGTCAGGGTCGGCGGATATTGGTATGTGCTAGACAGTAGCGGAGCTGTTTGCACCTGTGTCTGTGAACCCCTTCACAACTCACAAGTTCTGCCTGTTGGGTAGCACCTAAGCTATCAAGCAGACAGAAAGAATACTACAGGCAAGCTATTCTTGTTTTGCAAAGTTCAGAAGAACGACGTCCAACAGCATTCCTAATATCAGCAAAGATCTCCAAATTATCAATATCTATGTGCAACAAAAACGAGGAGCAAACTTTGCTGCATCCTGTGACTTGCATGGAACCGGACGTGAAGGAAAAATCCGGGTGGAACTTAAGAGGCTCAGGGAGATGCTCCCCCCACAGGTGGTGTTGGGAGTCTTGTGTGCAATGTGTTTTCCTTGGATGCCAAAAAAAATGCATGCAGCATGCATGTCATTTTTCTAGCCGCAGCATACCCGTACCAACTCCATGAGATACGATGAGATGCTGTCTGACTGTAGCGCCCAAAACCCCCCACAGCAGCCTTTACCACGCAGCACCCTGGAGCACCCTACTAGAGAGCTTCAAGCACACCCAAGCGCACTTCAGACCCTAACCCATTTCCCCCAACATGCTTGAGGAGAACTGTTCAGTCAAGTCCAACTGTTACCAGGAAGATCAGCCAGTTCAGGTTCTCTACCACTGGACCAGCTTTAGGCATTTGCCAAACTCATTGAACAATTCATGCTCCCGAACCACCCTGAAGCGCACTACTGCAAAGCATTCTAAAGAGAAAGGACGCTTGGTCCCTGAACCTGCCATGCGGGCACATCACTCTACAAACTCTACAACAAGGGAACTGAAGCTTTTGTGCATTCTTTCCTCCAGTGCAGACATGTCTCAACTTTCGAGATATGGTGTTCACACATCGTTGTGTGAATTGTTGGGAGAGGTCTAGTCACAGGCACACCATCTTGTACTCCCCGGGCAGGGAAGGTCAAGCAAAGGCAGATTCGGCCCCAAAGCCGACGCCCTGCAAAGCCCGCGAGCACCGGGAAGAAACACCAGTACCGGACATTATAAATATACAAGTATTGGTGCAAATCCTGAAGCAAGCCACGGAATCAAGCGAATCAAGCAACTACCACCATATTACACGACAATTACAAGCAGGCCGCAATTGCTGACTGCTACTCGACAAGAATAGGGTGCCTGGTCGTGCGTGGACTCACAGGTCTGACAAGACAGTCCGTGTGCGCGTGGACTCACGGGCCGATCTGTGGTTTTGATATGTTTTGATTCGATTGGAAAATTGCTGCGTTGAGAGGCTTGCCCTGGGAAGTATAAGAGACCCTGAAAGTAAATGTCTAGTTGAAGGAGCGGAGCAGAAACAGGGGCTCAAAAGAATTCGTTCTTTGGAGGCCAAAGGGACGCTGGCATTTGATGGCCGTTTGCAAGGTTTGCTGTGACATCTTGTGACGATACCTTGATAAATGTTGGCATGCTCAAAGTGCGCTGGGAAAGTGCCAGCCTTATCATCACTGCATGGGCGTTTGAACACAATGGGCAAGAATTACGAACTGATTTCTCCTCTTTGAAACAATGAAACAGATAGACAAACTATATACAGCGCAAGAAATACAAATCAGAAACCCACCAAAGGTGCATACTACTACGGTAGGCTTTTTCTGAACTCCCCCGCTGGAAGCTCTTCCAGTATCTTGCCGCTTGAGTTGCGAGAAGTCTTCATGGACAGAGCCGGAGCCCTGACAATATTGACAGAAGGGCACCAACACACCGAGGATGATGAGGAATGGTGGCTGGAGTTTTGTCAAGAATACAACGTCAATCCTGAGACTGTCCACGCAACATCAGCGCAAGCCATGGACCATGCGACCTCCACTTTCTTCCGGAAACGCTTGCGCACGTACTTTTTGCATTTGATTTTTCATGGCGACGACTATGATGGTGGTTGGACTGATCCTTTTTGCCAGCGCTTTAGCTTGGCAAATGTTCTTCGGGCCTGGCATTTTAGTCACAATTCCCACAACAGACATATGCACCTGGTGGTGGTGCTTGATGCTTGTTTTAGTGGACACTGGATTAAGCAGATGGCCAAAACATACTGCATTCAGAACGTCTCCATCCAATCTAGCTGCCGCCCTGAATTTGTGACTTATGATGCCTTGGACAGTTTTACATCTCTTTGGACAACTGCAAATTTAAATACACGAGAGGCCCAGGAGTCGGACGTATTGATGGCTTATCTTTACCAACGCCAACCTTGGTACACCAAAGCAAGAGGTACAAACCCTGATCATGAACTCTTCTTTCTTGGAGATGACAAAAGCGACCAGAACAAGATCCGCAGCCGGAGGAATCTCTGTAGCATCTTTATTCTAAAGAAGCCAGCAACTCCACACTTGTTTAAAACTGGCCAGTGCCAAGCTTACTACAAACAGATGCAGGTCCAGATATGGGAAAACTGCAAATCACTGTCCCTTGAAAACATCAGAGTCTGGCAGCAAGAACAATTGGACTTGCTTGGAGAGTATCGTTCGGCCCTGGAACTGCTCACAGCTATGCTCAACATTTCCGATCTGGAAACTTTGATGATGGGCCCGGAGCAACACTGGTTAGATACTACCATGGATGCGTCCCTGCCTTACACTTGCCCATGCCCATGTATATGGATACAAGTTGCGCTTTGCAAAGCCTGTGCTTTGCAGCTCATAAAGTTTCATAAAGTGTTTCGCCATTGATCTGAAGCCAGCTCTTTCAAGTGTGCTTGTGTGATCTTTGTATGAGTTCAGCTCAGGTACAAGAAGCTCAGAGAGCACAGGGAGAATGAGCTGAGGCAATATAGCTTCGAGGCTGGTGCAGAAGGATTTCATGTGTCCCTGGAGGCTCTTTGCCTGAGCTGGATGCTGCAGCTTCGTCTATGTTCCCTGCCTGCTTCGCATCACAAAGAAAATGATCATACAATACAGAGTGCATAAAACTTCTGCAAGAAATGCTGAATTTGCAGAACTTCAACACATTTGATTCAATTGCGCAACATGAAATCCTCGAAGCAGTCGCTGTGTACAACGAGCAGTTGCTTTCAGACCACGAACTGGTAGCACATGCGAAGCTTGCGGGTGAAACTGTAGAACAAACCCGCAGGCGCTTGAACCGAGAGCTTGCACGCATAAAGGCTGAATTGGAATCAGGAATACGCACCCAGCAATTTCGCTTCAAGTACTTTGAATATGGCGCTGCCAGATTGCGACACAAGGCAGCTGCTCGCGGGGCAGGGTTTCAGCGAACCCAGCAGGAATTTGACAGGATGCTGAAAGATATTTCGGGCTCAAAGTTGCTGGATCGCAAGGAGAAGTTGCAGTCAGAGATTGGGGTCCGTGTTTGCATAATCCAGACCTATGGCGAAGGCGCTAAGCAGGCCAGAAATAGAGGCAATGATATGGAAGCGAAGAAACTAGAGGAATATTTCTCAGAGGCAAAGGAAACTCTGTTTGAAATTTGGCGCAGCGTGCCGTCTATCCAGAGGAAACGCAAGTTCGATTTCTGGAAAGAGCAACTCGAGGAGTGGATTCAAGAGGATGAATTTCAAGAGTTTGGCAGTGATGCGGTCCTTTTTCCCTGACGTTCTGCTCCATTTTCACTGACCTTCTGCTCATGCACTGAGTCGAAATTTCAGTGGATCATACGTAACTCGCCGCCAGCGGTGAGGCGATGCAGAATTGTCAGTCTCAAGGCTCCACAAAGGACCTTGAATTTATATAAATGACGAGGACTTCTTAGGCCCCAGAAATGCGCCGAAGGTGACTGCAGACTTAGTTTTGTTGTGTCTTGTTATTGTTGGAACATCTGTTGAGGTGGGTCTTCGAACGGCTCCTTGTTAGCCAGTTGAGAAGCAGCGCTTTGATAGCTTTGGTTTGGTGTGGTGGATGCCTTGTTTACCAGATCATGATGTCTCAAAACCTCTTTCATGGATTTTCATGGTCTCAAGCTCCAGAGAAATGAATTTTCGTTTCAGCCACCGCGTTAGACGCAGCTGTGCCTTGCCTTTTGGGCTGTGCCTGGGTGTTGGGCTCTGGAGTCCCAGTCTCAGGGTGCCTCTTTGCTGGAAGGTTCAGATACTGCCGAAGAATCCTTCAGCCTTCATCATTTATAGATGTGGCGCACCATGTTTCTGGACGGAGGTCAGAGTTTATCCAGCTGCGCAAGTCGAGCAGCCTGGGCCTTGGAGCAAGCTGTTGCGCACTCCAGTTTTGGCATCCACCATGAGCATTTGCCAGGTAACTACCATGCTGGACGTGGCTATTATCGGAGCTGGAATTTCCGGCATCTCCTGTGCGAAGCACATGCAGGCCAGTGGCAAAGAGCTTCGCATCAAGATCCTCGAGGCATCCGCACAACCAGGCAAGCTCTTGCAGAGTCTTAACGTTGCATAGTCTAGTCAAAGATCCATCTCTTGTCTGGGATTAATGGGAGGCCTGATGATCCCTGCCTGTCAATTTGCATGCTGCTAGTTTTGGAACTGCTTCTGACCACTACTTCTAGGAGGCCGCGCAAAGACTCTTGTCCATCACGGTTCCACCATTGAATTGGGTGCCTCCTGGGTTCATGACGAAAAGGGAAATGCAACTTGGCTTTCCATGAACTTGTTCAATCTTTCTCATGTCGTGTTTTCTCGCGCAACATAAAATGGAATTGGCAGTTTTCCTTGGGTTGCACTCCCATTGTTGAGGCAATCTACGATTATGCGTCGAAGAAGGACCTACTTCTTCCTGAGGACTGGATGTCTGACCCCAATTGGCGGTGGGAAGACAGGCCGCTAAGGCATATGAGTGGATTCGCGGCGTCTGATGCAGAGAAACAGATCTTTGATGAAGTGGAACACGCATTCGATGCTTTCCTAGACAAGGCCTTGCTTGCAGATCAACCTGGAGAGAAGTCTTTAGGTGCTTTGCTCGATGAAAAGTTCTACGAGTGGGCGAAGCACACAGAGCATGATGCCAGGATGATGCAGACTGCATTTGAGTTCAAGAAACGGGAGTTTGCATCGGGCATAGGCAGCCCCGACCTGTACACTGCCAGTCTGGCTGGGTATCTGCAGGCTGAGGATGTGGGACCTGAGTGCGTGCCATTGCCTCAAGGGTACTCTTCGATTGTCAGTGCTTTGTTGCAGGAGATCAGCAATGTAGACATTCAATACGACTCTGGAGTGAAGGAAATCAAGAGCCTTGACAGCCATGTGGAAATCACTTTGGAGAGTGGTGGAGCACTTCTGGCTCGCACGGCAGTAATCACTGTCTCTTTAGGTGTCTTGAAATCCGGGCAGCTTGCATTCAATCCGAAGCTGCCTCAGGACAAGATCGAAGCCATACAAAGGACTGGATTCGGCCAGGTTGAGAAGTGCATCTTGCACTTTGACAACGAGACATGGGAGACTCTGAAGCAAGGAGTTCATTGCCTTTGGCCACCACACCGCGAGAGATATGCGAAAGCAGTCGTCGAGAATTGGGAGCCTTAGCTGTTTTTGGATGCCGTATATGTCGTGTGGTCACCGTGTGCTACCGAGCCTCTGGACATCTCTGGACGGCGGGCGGGTGCACATGGGTGCACTCTCTCGATACTGGCTTTCTGAGGAAAACTGAAACAAAGGACATGAAAGAATCCAGCCTACTCTTGATTTGCAATCTCTACAGTTTTCAATGTTTTCCATCTTCAGTCTCGCAAGAGCACACTTCAGATACCAGGACTTTTGGTTTGCTCGCAATTTGGAGATACAGGGATCTTTTGTCCTGCAACATTTGCGTGGTTTGGATCGTCTTGGTAGGTGGTCTGCAACAGACAAGCGTTCGTTTGCCCCAATCGTTGCAAGCAATGTAACATTTTTGATTATTTTGTACATTTTTACATTTTCATTTTTGGCCTATAGAACTTTGTCGAGCACTTCTGCCAAACCGGAAAGACACACATAAGATAGTGCTGTCTGGATTTTCATTCTAATGGCATTGGACAGTTGAGGACACGAAAGCTCATTTTCTGCGTAAAGCCTGGCCTTTCCAGGCCACAAAACATTTCAGGATTTTCCATGCTTCATTACAAATATCTTCAGATTCTGCGGCCCCACCGTTGCATTTTTGGAATCCTTCGGCCTTTTCATGTGTCTACTAGAATCGAAGCGCTCAAGCCTTCCAGGCCATAATAATTGTTGAATCCACGATTTTTTGAGGGGCATGACAGGGTGTTTTCAGCCACGCATGTTCAGTTGACCGCGCTTGCGTCCTTGCAAGGTAGTTGGGCCAATGTCCCTTTGTCTTCCCAACAGGATCCCTCTCAAACTGCCCGTTCTTTGTGCTGCATAAGCCAGTACAGTAACGTCTAGTTCCTTACCTAGTCCCTTTCGGCAAGAGCTAATTCAAATCTGTTCAACACGCCTGCAACTTCTCCTTCGTTGGCTGTCCCTCACTTCTTGGACAAAGCCCTAGTTTCTGAGGGCAATAAGGTTGAAGCGACTAGCACGATGCAAACCAAATTTGACAATTCAGAACTTGGACATTGCTGCAAAGCCACAGCCACTCTTCTCCCTTTTGCACCTGAAACAATCTGTGATTACATCGAGAAAATCAAATTCAGTTATATATCGAGAAACAAACATTTGAGTCAGGTCAAGCAAGGTTCCAGTTTGCATCGACTATTCTCATTTTGAGTTGGTTATAACGTACTCCTGTGATTGCACAGTTTGGGCATGTTTGGGAACCATCACAGCCTTTATGAATCATGCGCTCAGGAACAGAGTGTATTTGCCTTCTACCCAAATCAGCCGCGCTCTAGCCAGTCGTTGGTGGCTTGGGTTGTGAACGATGGCTTTTCAGATGTGTCTGCACCGAGCAAGATTATGGACTTGCTGCGTCGATGCATGGGCAACCGCATTCCAGATCCTTCTGCGTCCTTCTTGACAAGTTGGGGGGCAAATCGACGCTTTCTTGGTTCATATTCTTATTTATCCACAGGTCAAAAGCCAGATGCCTTGGATGTACTTGCCGAGCCATTCGGTAGAATTTTCTTTGCTGGAGAGCATACGCATCCGATCTATTTTGGAACGACGCATGGAGCGTATGAAAGTGGTGCCAGGCAGGGCGCGGGAAAGCTTTTGAAGTCCTGACAAATGGGTCATAGTCATAGAGAGAGTGAGTTTTAAGAGGTTTTTTCCGGACTTGTCATAAGGCAGCGCCTGGAGGTAGAGCGCTTCAAATCTTTGCCACTTCCTTATCGCCAGTTTTGCTGGTAGGTGCGCTGCAGAGGTCATTAAGAAGCTTCACCAGCATGCTTCCTAAAGCTTCCAGCTGGCAGCTGCACGAAGAGCGCTGAATGTCTGAGGGGGTTCCATTAGCTCTCTGGCCTGGTGCACAAAAGGTGCTCGTACTGGTAGTACGAGCGCTTTGCAGTGTGCTGGAAAAAGTCCGTGCCTCCAATGAGAACTGCACATGGAATTGGGCTTGTCGATGTATATTGGACCTGGCTGTGACTACGAGTGGATTGCTTGTTTGCTGGCAAAACCCTTTGTAGACAATGTAGACAGTCATTGTCATTGGTCTTTGGACTGCTTGGCTCGGACAGCAAATATCACAGTTCAAAAGATGCAGGACCCAATTTACCAGATTCTAGATTCTACCATATTCTACCTCAAACAGGTTTGCATAGTTTAAGGTGATCCATTGCCATTTTCGCAACAACTGCAATCAAGAGCTGAGCACATTGCCTCTAGATTGATGGTGTTGCAGATGGACATGTCGCCTCATGTCACGAGTCAAACTTTATTGCTGGAGACGCCCTTTGTGTTGTCCGGGATTTTGTGTCACTTGATCAGACGACGGTTAAGCCTGGAAGGTGAACCTTCAGAACCCCTGGAGCCAACTCAGGAAGTCATGTTCTAGACTTCACTCCCAATGTGTTGCTTTCGAATCATGTTGAGGCGACACCATTGTCGTTGAGTTCCCTTGTACCATATTTGCCAGTTAGCTGGCTTGCTGCAAGTCACCACTGGCGGAGCCATAGATTCTTAAATGTTGTTTAGCTCCTCATAGAGCTGCCGTAGCTGCAGGAAAATCTGAAAACGAAGAAGCTTTCCCTGAATTCTTTGCGACTTCCCAAAGGTGCCTTTCTCGTCGGGACCAGTTCAAATCATGCCAGACAGCCTTGGGATGTCGGCCACCCAATGAAACTCAAGCATGGCTGTTTTGGGCTCTTGTGTCAACGGCATCCTCAGAGGCGCACTGGGGCAGCCAGCACGTTGTGTGCATTGAAGGGTGTGATATTTTTTTCTCCAGCAGCTCAGAGGCTTGTATAGCAAGTTTTGCGTTTGTTGTCATCAAAGCAACCGTCCCGGGTGAGCTGTAACACTCTGCGAAGTGGATGAGGCATTTCTTGCTTTGAGCGAGACTTCGAATTCAACTGGTTGTAGAAGTCCGTTTGAGGCTTTTGGCGTGGCCCCAAATGCAGTTTGGCCTGCCCATTGGGATCGTGGTGCCCAAACAGTGCAATGTATTTAGGGGCGCAAGGCCATCGAGTTACATCCAAATCCAACACCGCCCCGAATTATACTTGAGCCCCATAGCAGGAATACCACGTTGACTCTACTTCCGAAGACGAGAGCTCAAGCCAAAAAACTGACTCAGAGAGAGAGACACAAACCGTAACTAACGGGTATACTGATCTATACTGCCACATGCTTTGCGCCGGACCTTCTGAGGTACTGTCGGGCATGAATAGAACCCCAAAGAGCCAAGACCTGGATGATAGGACACGTGGCAGACGTGGAAGAGGAAACAATTTGCAGACATGCATATTCGTTCATTCTCCTGTCCTGGCCCGTCTCATGACCCTTGATGGCATGTTTGGCTTTGCTGCATGCGGAGAGTAAGCCCTAGGTCGTTCTCCTCAAGCTGTTTTGTTGATTTAAGCGGCCTTTCAACAGACCATTGATGCGGTAGCTGCTTCGAGAGGCAAATCGTTGCCCTTGACGCATGCCTGAGACTTAGGCTTGCTGATGGCCAAACAAACGCGAGTGATCCGTGAAGTGTGAGCGCGTTGGAAGCATCGTGTCCAGAATATACAATTCATGCGAAGATGCAGCCACGGAAGATGCTCGTAGGTTGGCATGCTTGGAAAGCCTTCACCTCTGAGCATCCTTGCCTGGGAACTCGGGAGGAAGGAAGGAGAGCCCGAGGCAGCATACTCAGACTTGGTTTGCTGGGACTCCATTACCATGCATTCTGCAACCACCACGCGCCATTGCTCAGTATATAGCTCTCGTGCCCAGCGTTTATATCAGCCCGTGCACTTGAATATGTTTTTGCATTCTGAAGCTTGGCGACTTGGCGCATCAAACAAAAAGTGCATGGCCAGAGTTGTCGAGACTCCCAGCTTGCTTTATCTTTATGGTGGGGTGTTACGCCTGTTACACCTTGCGTGCAGAAAGAGACAGAAAGCCTTTGCTTGGGTAAAATCCAGGTGGTGATGTCGCAGACGACAGGGAACTGGCGCACTTCTTTGCGACAGCCATCCAAAAATATGATTCGTTTTTTCAACCATCTACCAGTCATATACCACTTGCAACACAGGTCTGTCCAGTTTGATGACTGGACTTGGAGTTCACCTCATTACTCCATTCTTCAGCAGCTGAGATGCTCAATTCAATTTCCTGTCAAGTCTGTTTGACATACCTTGGCAAAGTGTGCCAAGCAAATTACAACAAAAGCTCTGTTGTCACGTTGATGAATACACCGACACTGTTAGCTTCCACTCTGGTACATACTGTGCTCCCTCAGAACTGAAGACAATGGTATCAATGGTCATGATGACTCCTGACCGGTCCTGCTTTGCTTCTCCTTGAGAAGTGCAAATCATGTTGGTTTCAGTGAGCCGCGGTTAAGCCTGGCCTTGTGGGAGTCTTTGCAAGTCAAACTGCTGCTGTTGGCTGCATACTGGGCCTCCTTGCCTTGTTGGTCTAACCAGAGACATAGAATTCTCCTTGCTAAGTTTCACCACAGACCGGTTTCAGACCACTGCGCTCGGACCTGTCAAGTGCATGGTGGAATGCGTACATTTTGCAAGCACTGGCCAAACTTGCAGAACATCACGTTGAGTGTTTGCTCCTTGCTAGGCATGGCTGACTTGCACTGAATTCCTGTGATGTGGCTGCAACCTTCCATTGCTCAGGTTCTCTAATCAGACGTCAACGACGAAAGAACAGGAAAAGACTGCACCGAGTTGGTCCAGTTGAATTGGTGTGATTGGAAAGGCTGAAGTTGGGTTGAGGCAAAGAGATTTTTTGGGAAAGGAAAGAGAATTGCGTTCAGAAATGCAATAGAGGTCTGTAGTTTGAAAGACTCCCAGCCAACAGGAATCTTGGGTCCTTCTTAGGAGTCAAAGCAAGGACTCATAGAGACGTTGTCACTGCCAGAACGAGAGACACTTTCAATTGCTATCTCAATGATACGCTCTTGCTAGACGATTAATTTATATTAATTGTCTCATCCCGAGCTAAAGGATTGACTCTCAAGCCGCACGAGCCCGCAAGGGTCATCTGGTGCCCCAGGTGTGAAGAAGGGTTCTCTCCCTGATGATTGACAAGAAATGACAAAAGGGCGTTTGCGATGAAGTTGCCATGGCTGTGCATATCTGAATTCGCCACACTCTGCTTTGGACGTGCTTGCATTTTTGAATTGTCAGGAAGCCTGAAGCAACGATATGAACAGCATCCTGGCTCCATCCCTCAAAAATCATGACACTTGATGATACTTGATGTCTTGCAAAGACTGCGTGGCTGTTCGTGCTTTCTGCACAGGCTATGAAAAGTTTCATCTCCCAGTTCCTTTCCTGGGCTTAATGTCCTCACATTTGGCGATAGAATAGTTTAGTGCCTGCAGAACCGACAGCCAAGTAGGAAAAAGATAGGGAGAGGAAACCGAACCAACACACACACGGAGGACTTGTCCCCTTCAAATGACGAGCTAGTCCCTTTTTGATATTTGCGCAGCCATGAAGACTGCTGTGGATTCGTCAAGACTTACTTGGTGAAGCAAAGCACCGGCAAGAAAGAAGCCTACCTCTTGTTTAGTTGAAGGGTTGACTTCAAGACAGCAAGAGCCCGTCCGTGTCAGGTGCGCATTTTTCCGCTGCTGTTGACTGCGCCTTTCTGCTCCAATTTGATCCAATGCAATTTCACTTTTTCTCAACCACAAAGCAAAGAAATCATCAGAGATGTGAGAGGACTTGTCTTCTTGAAAACTGACGAGTGAGTACGTTTTTGATATTTGCGCAGCCATGAAGACTGCTGTGGATTCGTCAAGACTTGGTGAAGCAAAGCACCGGCAAGAAAGAAGCCTACCTCTTGTTTAGTTGAAGGGCAAGAGCCCGTCCGTGTCAGGTGCGCAACTCTGCAAGTGCCAAGTGATCAAGTGTTTTTCCGCTGCTGTTTACTGCGCCTTTCTGCTCCAATTTGATTGAATGCAATTTCACTTTTTCTCAACCACAGAGCAAAGAAACCATCAGAGATGTGAGAGGACTTGGATGACTAACTAGATGTGAGACCTTTGTCTTGCGAATAATCGGCTTTGCTTCCTGCATCAGGCTTGTAGTTTAGACAGGTGCCAGTGCCAAAGCCAGTAGACTGCTTTGTAGCACACTTGCAGTAAGTGTAGCTAAAATATTATGCGGCAGTCCAGCAAGCATTGACTCAGCGATGGTTTGACTCAAGGAAAACACAGGTTTTGAGCAAGGTCGCGTTCGCCAGCTTCCTGCATCAGACTCGAAGTTTTTGGACAGTACCGTTTCCAAAGCCAGTAGACTCTGCTTTGCAGCACGCTTGCAGTAAGTGTAGCTAAAATACTTTGCGGCCATCCTGCAAAAATTGACTGAGCGATGTTTGGACTCAAGGGAACCACAGGGTTCTGAGCAAGGTCGCGTTCGCCAGCTTCCTGCATCAGACTCGAAGTTTTTGGACAGTGCCGTTTCCAAAGCCAGTAGACTCTGCTTTGCAGCACACTTGCAGTAAGTGTAGCTAAAATANCCAGCTTCCTGCATCAGACTCGAAGTTTTTGGACAGTGCCGTTTCCAAAGCCAGTAGACTCTGCTTTGCAGCACACTTGCAGTAAGTGTAGCTAAAATACTTTGCGGCCATCCTGCAAAAATTGACTGAGCGATGTTTGGACTCAAGGGAACCACAGGGTTCTGAGCAANCGTTTCCAAAGCCAGTAGACTCTGCTTTGCAGCACACTTGCAGTAAGTGTAGCTAAAATACTTTGCGGCCATCCTGCAAAAATTGACTCAGCGACTGTTTGACTCAAGGAAAACACAGGGTTCTGAGCAAGGTCGCGTTCGCCAGCTTCCTGCATCAGACCCGAAGTTTTTGGACAGTGCCGTTTCCAAAGCCAGTAGACTCTGCTTTGCAGCACACTTGCAGTAAGTGTAGCTAAAATACTTTGCGGCAGTCCAGCAAAAATTGACTCAGCGATGGTTTGACTCAAGGAAAACACAGGGTTCTGAGCAAGGTCGCGTTCNAGTAAGTGTAGCTAAAATACTTTGCGGCAGTCCAGCAAAAATTGACTCAGCGATGGTTTGACTCAAGGAAAACACAGGGTTCTGAGCAAGGTCGCGTTCACCAGCTTCCTGCATCAGACTCGAAGTTTTTGGACAGTGCCGTTTCCAAAGCCAGTAGACTCTGCTTTGCAGCACACTTGCAGTAAGTGTAGCTAAAATACTTTGCGGCAGTCCAGCAAAAATTGACTCAGCGATGGTTTGACTCAAGGAAAACACAGGGTTCTGAGCAAGGTCGCGTTCGCCAGCTTCCTGCATCAGACTCGAAGTTTTTGCCAGTGCCAGTGTAATCCAGGAGTTTGTAGAGTAGATATAGCTAACTCATCTACGATTGGTAGTCGTCGTTGGGCGTGGCTTCATTCCCGTTTGTTTGCTGGGTTTCGAAGCTGGCATTGTCGGCACAAAGTGCCCTAGACACAAGCGCTCGCCGCTTGGATCTTAAAAGAATACTCTGAAATTCTGCCGCAAGATTTTACTCGCTGTGAGTAAATGGCGATGTTCCGCTCATTAGTGAAACACCTCATTGCTTTTAGGGTAAACATAAGAACCATCCATGTGAACATCTTGAAACTGCGTTTGGAAGTCAGGTAATCTCAGAGAAATGGGCGTACTGGCTGGGCAGCTCCTGAACATTGTGAAATCAGCTGTTAAGAAATGTTAAGAATTATAAAATAAGAATAAATAAGAATAAATAAGATAAAAGAGTTGTTGCCGTTGTTGCATGTGTTGCAACCAACAAAAGTGCAAAGTCAGGATGGAAGTGTTGGAAACTGTTTGATGCCCTATGCGTTGAAGTTGATGTGCCTTTGCCGGTTGCTGGCCGCTTAGCTGTTTTCCTCTCAGGTCGATTAAATGGCATTGAAACGGGACTGTATGTGTATGTATGTGTATGTATGTGTATGTATGCGTGATGAATCATGTGTGTGAGAGGAATCCTGCAACCCAAAGCACCTAATATGTACATGTCCACATACAAACAGACACACAGACACACATTGGACACAGGCAAGAGCGCGCACACACACACAAACTATCCATCAAATTGTCAAAAAAACACGCATCAAATCTTGGTGGCACCTGGGGAAGTTGTATTCACAAGAGCGACCATTGTTGGAGATTTGGGCAGGGACAAGGGTTGCGTCGTATTTCCAGTTTGTGGTGAGCTACATGGAACCGGATGTAAAGAAGAGCCGAGTGGAACTCAAGAGGCCGAGGTTTGCTGCGGTGGTGGCCTTGGTGATAGGAACCATCTGAGTATTGAACTATTGGTGACTCAATTTGTGACCAGTGATGTTCTCTTATGTCTTATGCACGATGTGTTTTCTTTTCATTCACACATTACTTTCTCATGGTTGTGACAACGCAATGTTCTACAGTCTGCTACAAACTCTTGTAAATATGGAAAATTGAGACTGTTGAGATTTGTGTTTCAGGGCACGGGTGGTCCTTTGCGGCGCTGGTTCTTGGGCACAGGGCTGGCACCTGCCACAACTGCAGAGAGACACGGCTGTAGATTGAGCCTGTGTTTTGAGGTCTAACTTCAACCGGTTTCAACCAATTTTGGAGTCGTATTCTTCCTGACACCTTGTGGTGCCATTGAGCAGGGTTTGCCAGTGGAACCATCCCAAATTGTCATAACAGACATGGAAAGGCATTCACAGACATGCAGACACTCAAACTCTTGAGAGCAAAAGAGGGTTCATGGACGAATAGGATGCACGGGTTATTGCTGAGCACATTTAGAAACAACTTTCGGACACCTTTGAAGGGTCAGGCTAGCGAAACTGTAGGCATTCCATGCATGTGGCATTTGAGCGAGGAAATCCATCTGTGGAGCTGGTGGCAATAGTGGACCCAGCCGCGGTGACATGGAGCAAGTACAACCTGGACATGAAGCCAACCAAAGAGCTGGCAGAGATGTACCAGGTGCTCACCAATGGGTTTGCTTTGCTTGAAACAGTTGAATGGAGGATGCTGATAGTGATGATAGTGGCAAGTAGTGGCATGAATTCACTCCCCCGTTTTGTCCATAGTACTCTATCACTATCAATGATATGTTCTGCTGGCCGAACATGACACGATGTTGCTGTGCCATGACTGAGCCAGCAGAGCCACCCTGAGTCAGGTGCCGGTTTTTGGGGATTTTGCGGAGTTCCTCAAGTCCAGCTTTGCAAGAGGAACTGTTGGTGTCATCATTTCCTCGACTCATACAACGCATTGCAGTTTAGGACTTGGGCTTTCAAAAATGCTGCAGCACATGGGCGCCAGAGCACGTTGAATTCTCTTCTACCAGGGCCTGTTGCCGCAATGGCATTGCATGCTCAAGCTTTGCAGTCAGTCAGCTCTCGCAAATGGAACCGCAGCTAGTACCATCATCCAGCTGTTTGTTGAAATCTCGGACATGAGGACTGCAGGCGGCAGATGCCAATCTTCACATTTTGATGGAGAAACCCATGACGACCAATGCCCTGGAAGCTCGAAAGCTACATGCTGCAGCAGCAGTTTTGAACCTTGGAATATCTTGGAAATTCTTGGAATATCTTGGAATGATGCTCAGATTGGATCAGATTGGATCTTGTGAGTGCCATGATTTGCTGCCCTGTTGGACAAGCACTCTTGTCAGATCACATCAGGTCACTCGGAAACCTGCCAAGCCGAGGAAGTCCCATGGAAAAGTCTTCATGGTGACGCCGGGACCAGTGAGTCGTTGGGTGTACTCTTGATTACTCTTGCACTTCGTTAAGTCTCTTCAGCTTTCTATGCTTTCTGACGATGTTCGTAGTTCATGTAAAGTTTTGACTTTGTCGCGATGATACCAAGGAATCACTCTGCCAATTTTACCAAGCAGGCTCTGAAAGCCCAAGAATACGTGCGTGATGGGCGAATTGGTGAAATTGAACATGTTACTTGCCACTCGATGCCAATCTCGCACAGCTTCGAGAATCATCCAATCTTTCAGTCAGTATGTTGAGAACTGAAACAGCCAGGCACATCTGGAGAACTAGCTTTGAAAGTCACAAGCTTGCCTCCCTCTCCTCGTATGTTTCAACTTGCCACTCACAGGCTACATGATTCGAGAGCGTGAATTCTTTGAAGATCCGAGCAATCGCCTTTGGGTCAGCTCCTCCGAAGCGTCGATTGGAAATGGGCTGCTCAGCACAAAGAGCAACGGTTGAATTATATAGTATTTTAATATTTTAAACAGTTCGAGGTGATAGATGGGAGAGTCAAATGTCTCCGAACTCGGAGAATGCGCTGTCCCATTCCATTTGAAGTTCCGGAACTGCCAACAAAATCATTGCTGTTCTATGTGAAGCTGCTGTTTGAGGTTTGCATGGGGACAAACTTGCCACACCTTAGCATGGGTGCCTTTGAGGCAGCAAGCAGATGTGCTTGGGTGCGCTCTGAGACAATTTCTAGATTCCTTTCCATGCTCAGAGAGCTGAGGTGTATATGGTGACTGGTTTGAGACCAAAAACTGTGTTTTGCAAAATGGTGTGCTCTGCACAGACTGGTGCGGATATTTTTACTTCGGCCATTATCGATTGCACAAATGGTGCTTCGCCACTCAGTCAGTGTTGAGCCATAGGGTGATGTGGGCGAAAATAGACGAAGTGACAAGATGTTCCAATGAATTGTTGCACCACACTGATCGTGGGGGTGCGACCAGTGCGAGCTTCTCCTTTGACCCCTATCCTATACTGAAGTGAATTTGCATATGATTCTGTGATGTCGAAATCCTATCTTTCTCTGGCTTTTGCAGCTGCAACACAAAGTAGATCAAAGTAGTCCGTAGAAGGTTGGTACTAGTCGACTGGGTAGAGATGGGTAGTGCAATAGTGGAAGGAAAGCACCTGAGAACACTAGGACTGGCCCAAACAAAAACAGTTTTGTGCACCAACAGATATGTATTTATTATATAGTATTTATATAACTATGTATATATATTACGAAAGCCAGCCGAAGGCCTGGGCTGAGTATAGGTATAAGCGAAGCGAAGCGAAGCTAATCTGGGGGGTGTGGGGGGGGGGAGGCTCT
>BGPT01001034.1:0-53004 GCA_003297045.1 Symbiodinium sp. clade C Y103
CCCAAAACATTTGACCCCAAAAGATTTCGTATCTCAATTTTCGATCAAAAAAGGCAGAAGTTGAAATAGCTATTCGGAATGGGCAGGGTTGGATTAGAAAATATATTTGGATTGCAAATTCACTCCAATCTTGTTCTTGATCATCGTTTCATTTACCAGTTGGAATTGTAGTAACATGGGAGCATCCCCTGTTTTTTGGGCGAACCCACATATACAGTGTTCACCGTTTCCAGGTAACCACGATCCAACTCGTTGATAAGATAACCCTTCCGCATTCTTTAGTTTTGAGTCATCATCTTTCTCCATCTTTGTTGATGTCAAATCCTCCCTTTTCTCTCGACGAGATCCCATCTTTGGCTGCTTAAATCTCAAGTGTTTGATGATTAAACCATGCTTTTTCCTAGCAACATGACAAATCATGTTCTATATGTATATATATATGTATATATATATATATATCTTTGTCGGTTCCATCTCAAATTTCGCTCACATTTCCCAATCATGGACTTGGACCGTTCCACAATCCCCAACGTTTCAGTTATCTCCAGCCCAGGTGTCCCCACTTTCCCATTGCAGCCGGTCGTCTAGAGTCTCCTCAGGACTTTCGCTGGTAAAAATGGGGATTCCAAGCCCACACCTACAATGTGGGGCGCCCTAGATATCTAAGTTGGTTTACAACTTCAATAAGTATGATTTTGATACTTATGACTGTAGTATTCATGGGGTTAGAAGCCAGCAACAAACATTAGTGGGGGGCCCTATAGTGAAATCGATTGAAATTGGGTACCACAAATATGCCTACGATTTTTGGACTTTTGCACATGTTTCTATGAGTACAAACGGAGGGTCGGTCAGCAAGAAACACCCAAATCACATTCCGGCGCGGCCTTCTTCTGCCGCTTGTTGCGGCTTTCCTCCAATTTCGCGCGACTCCAAGCCACCTGTCGCGACATCTTCCCGAACCAGCGTGGTAAGGTGTTCAGAAAAAAAAATGGGCCATAGAAAGTGTGGAGAAAAATGACAATTTTATTCATTGGATTGGTTTAAGGGAAAATTTTAACCGGAAACCCATGAGATTTTCCCACGAGATATGGGGTTTTCCAGTAACATTAACCGATCCAATGATTTTATGCACTTTTCAGGGTGCCAACTCCAAAGGTGGCAGGTTTCAAAAAGCCTGAGGATCCGCATCTGGAGCTAATGCGTAGACAGCCTGGCGCGGGAGATCATCGGACATGGATTCACCATGGAATATACTGGGAACATACCAAGATATACCTGCCATATGATATATTATATTATATATATATAATGTTTATTTATTTATTTTTGTATATATATGGAATATATGTAAATACTGAAATGACATCGGATTAAATGCATGTTTGTTTTCACTAGAAACAGAGCCTTACCATGAGATATACTGGCAAAGTAACCATAGCTTATGGGAAATATTGGAAGCCATGGCCCATAAATAGTTCCATGATTTACCTACTAACAGTGGTGATTTTCAGGTCCGCAAACAGTGGGTCATTCCCAAAGGGTACCCCAGAGGATTTGGCGGTCAACTCTTTGGGGTACCACTGGGCTCACAAGATGTCATCACTTTTCAGCATTTTGGGGATACCCTCTGGTAAACTAACAGTTTGCTATTGAAAATGGCCCATTGAAATAGTTGATTTTTCCATGAAAAATGGTAATTTTCCATAGTTATGGTAGTTTACCAGAGGGTAACCATCCATGTTTGGGGGTACAGTACTGAGCTGGCCATACCCACATTCCGAGCGCTCACAAACCCAAATCCTGTAACTTTGCAACCTAGGATCTTTGATCAAAACCTGAGCCCTCAACACCAAGGCGGTTGAGCCATGCCATGCAACAAATTATGAAAGTCAATTAGGATCATTGTCCTGCAGGAGTATCTTGAAAGCTCACCACATACAGATCATTGCCAAGTGTTGAGGACTGGTTCCTCAAATTTCAGTCCGATTTTTGCCTGGGAATCAGCAGAATGGCTTTGAGAGACCCAAAAAAGAGGAGCACTTAGGGTCCTTTGGCTCTCGTCCAAAAGACACAGCAATGGTGCCTCAAGGAGCGCCGGGACCCTAGCAGTGCCACTGTCCTCCTTTAAAAAAGGAATGACGCATTGGCATCAATGCCAACCCAGTATCAGCCTCAGCCGGTTGAACCACGCTTCACAGTCGTCACCGTCAGAGCCACCGCATCGAGCTTCCGGCTAAGGTCATCCCACTATCCTTATATGAGGATTTCTATGGATTTCTTGTGATGGGCTCATTCTCCCCTATGAATGGATTGATGACCATCCCCATATGGGTTTCTGAGTGTGTGTTCCAACTGTTTATCATGGCACGTATTTGGATAAATCATAATAATTCACTAACCTAAAACAGGGTCATTATGGCAGAACTGACCCAATCCCAACCATCATTCGAGTGACGCTCCGGTGATCTCGCAATATCATTTATCCAGACATATCATCAATCATCCCATGTCGTATGGAAGTTATTTAACCCACCATTTTCATGGGATATGCCGCTATGCCACCATTTATATCATCCATTAGTTGGTGAATCCTCATTTTGTTAGCTATCTGGCAATTCAACAGAACTATATATGGACTATGGAATAACATTATGTTGCAAAATGGTAGAGCATCGAATTAAATCTGCCATAGCTTCCATAAGTATCTTGTTTTAGGAGAACATATCCCCATGATATCGCTCTGTTTCTGGTGAAAAACACATATTTCACATTATTTCACAAGTTTTCGTGGTGAATCCATACTAATCTCATGATATCCCCACTTGGAAGTGTCAGAGTTTTTAGGGAGGCTTAAATTCCATAGGGTCTCCCGATGAAAGCTTGAATTCAACTGCACCCCGAAGCAGTTCATCAGTGGTTGATACTTTGATACTATGTTACTATATGAATCTTCGCGCAAAAACCTTAAAAAAAATATGTGTCATGGCTATTCCATGATTATCCCACCCCAGAAACTCCCGGTCGATGGTCCCCCATGTCGCCAGGTCCGAAATCAATCGGGTCGACGTTAAATCGGGGCCTGCCACTCCGGAGGCAAACCACTCAAGGCTTCGACCTCCGCCGCTTGGTGGTTTATGATACTTCTAGCATCTTATAACTATAGTTATTTAATGGGGGTTGTACTGTAGTTTTTAAGTGGAGGTTTCCAAAGTCATGGGGGTATCCCAAGTCACCACAGGTTCACCTATACTAAGTCATGGTCATTCATGACTTGGATGATGCAAGGGGGTACTCTCATGACTTTGGAAACCCCTATTTAGTGAAATGTTTTTCTCAGCTATAAACATCTATAAGCCTCCATTTATATGATTTTCCCAACGAACTAAGCCTCCACTCAGTTCGGGGACAATTGATATCCATTTATAGTTCGATCATTTTAGGAAATAAGATGAAATAAGCCTAAATTTTTAGTTAGTTTTCACGCCAGAAACGTTTGGTGACACAAGAGGGTATATATGTATGTCTACTGAATTGCATATGCAGGACAAAAAAATAGGCGTTGGCGCGAATTTATGCTTTTGAGTGTCTCTGAATATGGGGTATGCCTCCAAAATGGTTTGTTTAATGGGGAAAAGAATAATAAACCATGGAATACGGAAAGTTGGGTACGATGTTTAGACCCATGTTGGGTATCAAACCAGACACAACCTATGGGGGATAGTCATCTGGAGGCTTCGTAACATCCAATTCACAAAGGGTAAGAAAAATCGTGAGACCACCAGATTCAGCCCATGTTGTTTCAGCCCAGGTTGTCTTCATTATGTTATGTTCGCACTATACCAACATACTATGTCCCACTACACCACTATATTTCTGGGGTTAGAAAATCCCTATGTTCGACCATATATTGTTCTGGTGGTTAAATCCCTATGGTTGATGATTAAATCATCATATATCATAGTAAAGCCTTTGTTTCGAACCGCGTTTAACCCCCATTTGTTGATCTTCCCATGACCAATTCCCCACTCGAAAACCTGCGCCGGCCGCTTCTTGGAGGCGTGGTCTCTCCTGAGGGTTTCGTACCTGCCAGGACATATGGAGATCAAGGGAGATGACGCATGATATTTATCTGATTAGCCAATGGGTTTTCGTTGGGTTTCATGGGATTTAATCGGATCTAATGGTAGTCAAGTTGGGAAACCCTAGAACTATGATAAGTAGTGTAATATACTACAATGCAATGCAGTTTGATATAATTTGATAATTAAACAAATCATATCGTAAAGTATCAACAAATAATGAACTCCTTGGGGGTGCAGTTGGGTTATTCATGGGAAACACAATGATATAAATAACATGCATAAGTTGGGATATAACCCCTAGAACTATGGTTCTATATCCACTTGTTTAATATGTATAAGTGGACTGCACCCCCAACAAAATCATTTCAACCAATGATGAACTGGTGGTTTGGGTTGGTTGTTTGCAATCCAGAGATTTCCCTGGGGAGTCTTACTTGCAATGGGGGTATCCCAAAATAATTCCAAACCCAAACCACCCGTTCATCGTTGGCCGAACCATGTGAATGTAATCCAAGACAATGTGATACACTGTAATATAGTATATGGATCAATCTAGTGGTGTATATGTACAAGCATCTAGCCACCGGCCAGCATTATTTTGGGGTGGTCTTAAAATGGGGTACACCTATGTACACCTCCAAAACGACAAGTTTTGATAGGGACAATATGGGATTGATGATTCAATGGATTTTGGCGTACCCCATGTTCCGACAAACCCCGCTTTCTGCCTATCAAAATGGTGCAAGTAAAGAAGGGTCCAGCATCCCACGTGAAGTGAGAAGCAGACTAGCTGACACAACTAATTATGACGTGGGTTGTACATCAACTACACTACCATATAATATACGCGATGCTATGTGTATACCCCGACCAAGTTTCTTACAATGTGATGGGATTGCATTTCCGATCCTCACCTCTCGCGAGCTTCTGGCTCCCGTCGAAGAATCTGACGGACATCTTGCCTGCAGACACTGAGAACATCCCTCAGCTGTTTCGAATCTGATTCCTAAACTCAATGGATTGGTTAATGGGAAAATTTACAGGAAACCCGTATATTTCATGGGAAAATCCATGGTTTCCTGTAGATTTTCCCTTAAACCAATCCAGTGATAAACTGGAAGCCAGTTTGGGTATGATTCACCTTGCTAAACATTGTCTATGATCATGTCGTTATGAGGTCGCTAAAGAAACACTGAGAAAAAAATGTAAACAAGCTCAAGTAACAAATTTAGTAACTATACTTCTTGTATCAAACCATCCAAAGTTTTGTTAGACCAAAGCTAAACCTATTAAAGCTAAACTTGCTAAACACCCACGCAGAGCAGGTTAGCTCTGGAAGAGAAACCACCAAACGTCTACTGCTGATTTGTGTTGGGTACAAATGCATCCCAGAGAATTTGCCACGGAACCTGAAGGGAGCAACTTTTCAGTCATGAAATCCCCTTTTGAGTGGTTCTAGATTCTGACCAAATTTGGAAGTGTATACCCTCTGGTAATTTCACAGTTTGCTACTGAAAATCACCACGTTTAAAAGGTAAATCATCTACAAATGGGCAATTGTCGATAGCAAACTGCTAAAATTATCAGAGAGTACCCCCATTCGTTTTTTGGACAAACCCGTACCTATCAATAACTAGTAAAGTCCCTGTTGTGGATGATTAAATTTATGTTTTCCATTGTTGAAGCCTCATGTTGCTTGGTGAAATCCCAATATGAACAGTTTAAACATCTTAAACAAGTTTATGAACATCTGCACAAATCAGAAAACATTGCCCTCTGGTTATTTAACATAGCCATGGAAAATCCCCTATAAATGGAGGTGTTAATATGTTTTAATGGATCTTTTTTTTATCCCAATTTCCATGGCTATGTTAAATAACCAGAGGGTAACGTCTACAAACGCCTCTGTTTCTACAGAATTCTTACGAGGCGAGGCCGTTCAGACGCCAAGTTGACGCCCATAACTTGCTTTACAACGAGTGTTTATGGAGAATACAACATGATTTCAGGAGCTAGTATTCCTTTGGCTTTTGCACTAACAAAAAACACATTAACTTATACAGTAGTTTGGTCAACTAGTGTTTATGGGATATATAAACGAAAGCCATTGGATCAATAAACATCAACAAACACACTTAAAACTGGGGGGCCTCACATTGCATTAAAAAAAAGATACTGTATGGCATCTAGATTGGGCACTTGAAAATACCTGCCGCCTCGTGAGACTTTCTCCGTCATGCCAGCCCAGTACCCTATCGTTGTTGTCCTGTGCCGGGACCCAGTGGGCCATGTGGGTCATGTCACCCCTGGTCAGCTTCATCCATTGAGATTGCCCCTGTTGGAGTCTGTCCCCATGTTTTTTGATTTTGGTGGTTGAAATTCCTTCTTTAATCTTCTTTCAGTGTGTGTGAACTGTTCAAAAGGGTGAATATCCCTTTTCTTAGGCGATCATACCTATGATCCACTTACTGGGATTCAAAATCCTGTTTGCCAATCTTTGAACATCTGTTCATGGTTCATGTCCACAAACAGCACCAAAAGTGATATGTACTTATATATACTGTGCCATCATTATTTACAGTTACTATGGCTATTTCGATCATTAATATAGTCTAGTTACTATTCAAAAAAAAAAGACATCAAAATCCCATCCCAGTGAAACCGTCAGATCCTATGGATTTTTGGAGGAACACCTCATATCTTCACCTGTTGGGCTTGCTTTCGCCATCACCAAACGCGCTCCTCGTCGTAATCCGAGTCGGCCCAGGGCGACCTTTCGAGGGGGGATCAGCGTTCCCCAAATATGGGGAGTTTCCATGGTGTCATGGGGGGTACCCCAATAGCTGGATGGTTTACCCTCTGGTATTGCCTAACAGTTTGCGGACTGGAAAATCACCATTTTTCATGGGAAAATCCACTATTTCTATGGCCATGTTCAATAGCTATGTTAAATTACCAGAGGGTATTTCATAGAAAATCCTATTTCTCAATGGATGATGGGTACCCCCATGTCTTAGGAAACCTCCAAATATGTGATACTCTCCTATACTACACATTACCAAACCATGGTTTCTAGGGACATGGCTTGCGGTAAAACGTTGGATGCGCCCCCGCCGGTCAGCAAGGTACACCAAACATGAGTGTATTACTTAGTGCTCTTTTGCCCCAAAGAATCTAAAAGGGAAGTGAGGAATCAAACCATTGCCAAATCCAAAAAGGGTGAATGAAAATCAGGTTGTAAATTGTTGCAAATTCATCGTTACCTTAAATAAGAAAATCCTTCACCACTTCCGTCTTTCCTCAAAGGCCGCCTCAGTGTTGATCACAGAGTGGTTGCTATTCTGCATGTCGTTTCTTGGTAGCTTCTCTATAGGCCGCAAAGATTGCATCATGGACAATGGTGTTCTGTTCAACTTCTTGCGGAGTGACAAATTCGATAATTGTTTCCATTTCTGGATCTCTGGCAAATCTGCAAAATCGTCAAAATCTTTTCGGCAGTGGATAAATTTCATGTACTGCTGAACCGTCTGCAATTTGAGGTCGTGGAAAAATGTGGAAAGCCATTCTTGGTCTGTTGCCTTACCCACGAGAAACACAGGAAGGCATCCCAATCTTTCACACTCTCCAAAATTTGGCCATGCAAAATCGAAGAACCTGAGATGCCTTCCCAAAACTGAATAAAGCGTTCGTGAAGGAGTAGACCATTCAGACCGTCCCTCAAAAATGAAGGTGTTGTGCATGAGGACCTGGGTTGATGGCTAAGTTGACCCAGGTAACCCCAACTGAAACTTTGGAGTGTTGTGATATCCCACAAGTTGAATTGATACCCCCATACATCCTCATATATCATGGTGAATTTTGGTCCTTACAGTTTACAATGGGTGTAAACCCCTGGAAAAATGGACGGATTGCCATCTCCCACTACGGGCAATTCACGCAAGTTTTGATCCTGGCACATATACATACAGATATATATATATATATACTTATATATATATATATATGATATGTATATGTATACACAGTATATATAATTATATATATATAGTATTTCACTACATTATCTGAATATATCTGAATATTTCAGCATATTCCGGCCATTTTCTGATGTTTGTCCAATCCTAACCATCACTCCATTGACGTCACGACATGAGGTCGCAACACAAGTTATCCGCTATCCAGAGATATATCACATTGTATCCTATCAATCCCAGCTATATCACCCTTTTACTTAGTGGAATCCTCATGTTTTAGAGTTTCACTGGTGAAATCCCTTTGAAATACCATGAAATTCGCATAATTCCCTATGATCTCCTCATTTTTCCTAGTTAAACTGTTAAATATTGGTTGATCCCAGGGTACTGCATTTTTCATTGCGTACCATGACATCCCCATCCTGAAAAACTGACCGTGTCTTCGCTGTGCTGCCCGCGCTGATCATCCTTCTCTTCGAACTTCTCCTCCGCCTCGTCAGGATCTTCCTGGAAAGCGAACAACGGTGGCAACGGTAGCAACGGTAGCAACGGTAGCAACGGTAGCAACGGGCGACGGTAGGTCCATGGAAAGAACATCTGATTGGATTAACAGTAATTCTTCAGTTTCCATGGAAAAATCTGATTCAATTTCAAATCTCGGATTTCATAGTATTCATATTTTCAGATATTCTTTAAGTACATCATTTCCCCGAAGATTTCAGATTGTTTTCATAAATATGGATCCAATATGAGTCATACTCAGGGTGCCAATGGATGCACAAATTGCTAGTCATATTTATTGTCAACGTGTATCCTTTTTTGGGGGGACCAATGATTTTGACTCATCCCACATAGCTACGATTCTTCCGAAATGCTTAGGATAGCAGCTTATTCACCCTTTTTGCGGGAATGTTGGCCTTATCTGAGAAGTTTATCCTGAGTCAAGTCGTCAATTGTCAGTGTGTGAAAGACATTTTAATACACATCAACAGTGAGTTGTAAATGACCCGATGCAAAGGATATCTAAGAACCAATATAACATCATTGTAGGTGTATGTTTCTGTGGAATACCGCATTGCACAAGCCTGCAAGATTCACATCTGTCAAGTCCTCGGGCACCGATGATAGACTCAAATAGAAATGAAGCTTAAGGTATTTAGCAACCCCTAAAAAAGATAGGAACGTGAGGTCCTAGAACAGTTGTGAAATAGGAAGGTAGGATCCTAAAATAGTTGTGAACTAGTTTCTATGGTTGGGAGCTAATTAATTACGATCTACTACTATATATGTATATACATATATAGAGATAGACTGCAACTAGCCTTAGAACTCACAAGTTCTGGTTGTTCTTTCTATTTGAGTGCCATATTTTGCTGTGTGATCATTCCGCTGGCCATGATTCATCAGTTTGAGAGCCCGAGTCAAAAATATCTACCCTACGCGGTGTCATCAACTGTGGCAAGCTGGGAAATCCCCTATAAATGAAGGTCTGTAGCTGGTGAAATCATCTATACATGGAAGATTTTCCGTTGCAATGTCTACCAGAGGATAGTCACCAAATTTGGGAGATACACCAAATAGATGCAGCATCTAAGAAAATCCAACCAGCTCAAGTATCCATGGTGACTTCCTGTGGGTCAGTCCCAACAGATCCACTGCGCTACCAAGGCCTTAGCAAAGGAGGACATAGGATCCGCGGGATCAACATGCCAAGGACGTGCGAAACGTGGTGATTTGTTGCCGTGGAGATGTGGAGTGCGAACTTGTTCACTTGGAGAAATGTGACAGGTTGGAAGTTGGAACCAATCACCTTTGGTTCCGGTTTTTTGAAGTAAAATGTCTGGTATATAGTTGTCAATCCATCAGAAAAGAACGGTTTATGCATGTTTATGAGCCATCCAAATACCCCAAATGACTTCAGGTTTGGCAGATGCAGGGGCAAAGTTGTATCCCGAGCTTAGCTCAAGCTTGAGGTGATGGACACATTGCACCACTTTTGAATATGTCAAAAACAAAGGCCCCTGCAACCAAAAACCATGCTTGCTGCCAGCAGGTATTGTGGGGTTTTCTTCTTTGTATATACACCCCTCAGCACCCATCAATCCCAAGGGGGCAGAATTTTCTTGGCATTCTTGCCAATAAGCTGGAGCCAGAGACGCCAACATGTCCGGCTCAGGGCTGGAAATCAGCGCAAATCCTAGAAATGACACCGCTTTGACCAGTGATTTTGGGATTTTCTGAGTGACAAAAAGGGACTCACCCACAAAGGGGGACGGTCGCAGCAGCTGTCTCAATTCGACTCAGTCGTCTCAGGTTTGCGGTACTTTTTGCGAGTCATGTGCATCTTCACTTCAAAGAATCAGCGCTGTGCTTAGAGCGCTGCTGGGAACATCATCCCATGGCAGGGCTGCCGGAACGGACCAAGGATTGGAGCCTTCTGCATGGGCCCAGTGTGTAACAATGGACAGATGTATATTTAGATGGATCAAGAGGTAGATAGGGAGGAAAAAACACACATATCTTGTGTTTTAGCATGTTGTAAAAAATAACCACAATAAAACATAAAATGTAACAAACCAAAACAACATAAGAGTGTTGTAGAGTATCTATAATGTAGCATACTGTAGTATATATATATATACAGATAAGATTCACTCTAATACATTAAAAATACAAAACAATGCGAGAGTAAAGCAATACAGTAGAATATGGTGTTATATTTCTGTATAAATTAATACATGTATATATATATATATATATGTGTATAGGCGTATATGTATATATAATATATAAGCTCACATATGATATGATATGAACGGATATGGCATGATACATAACTCAGGATGAGATGGGCCGGGATGGCTAAAATCAGAATGGAAAATAAAGAATCCAAGTTAATGGAATTCATGATATTGATGAACATTAACATACGTAGATAGTTGGATTAATGGAGGATGCATGACCAGATTATTGTATAGAACCTTTAAAATGAGCAAAGGAAATCTCTCAAAAAGGGCTTGAAGATTACTCACATCCCCCTCAAAAACAAGCAGAACCTTTTCCAACCCTTGTTGAGCCAACAGCACCTGCCCTGTGTTTTGCATGGCAGTTGGTGTCTTTTCGCTCCACCGGCTGCTGTCCATGCCTCATCATTGGTCGGCTGTTGCGCACAGGGCACGCAAAGCCAGCACGTTATGGACTCAGGTGACCAAGGACCAAAACAATTTAAGACTCTTTTTTTCATTCCCACTAGTTGACTGAATGAATTATATATAGAGGTCCTGAAAACTACCCACCATTTTCTCAGCATTTTTCATCGTTTTTCCTCCAAACCACAACTCTCGGTCACTCTCAGTCCGGTTCCAGGCTTCACTGTGGGGCTCCTTTTCGAAGGCCCCACAGTGCCCAGGGTTTTCTTGGGCCTTGAGATACTTTTTGAAAGGCTGCAGCAGCTGACCGTGGTGAGACTCAAACGTCAAAAAAAGTGGAAATATGGCAATGATAAACCAAACAAACAGTGATGTATATTGGGATTCTAGATAGTAGTCAATATAGTTAGGTTATGTTGGGTTATGTTGGATTTGTATTTTAACATTAACCTATCTAGTGATTCAAATTTGTGAAAATCGCAGTAGCAACTTTAATGAGAAAATGGTGATCGACCGATGGCTTGACTCAGTTTATATGGGTTCCCGAAAAGATAGAAAAATCAAACAACATGAAAAATAGGATGGCACACCTTTTCTATTTTTTCTGGGACTCCTGCTATAAAAATCTGAAAACAATGAATCTTTGAGGCAATAAAAACGGGCCAGCGTTTTAGTCACTGACAGCCCTGGCTAGATTCCCAGTTCCATCAATTCGTACCAATTGGTCTCCATCCAATGACGATTCTGGGATACAATCTGGAAGATGGGGATGGGACTTGAATCCCATCCCGCGAATACTAAACACCCTCAAAAAGGTCCCAAATATGTCCAAATCCCCCATTCAACCATGGTTTCTTGGGGCTGTTGAATATTAGGGGCAAGGGATTATTCAGTTTGATACGTTTGATGAACTTCAACGGCATCCCTTGTGATCGAAGAAAAATCTGGGAGCGATCTGGACTTCAGGACTTTAGCCAGGGGCTATAGGGGTCATCTCAGTTTACTTAGAAGGAAAGTGAAGGAACATCTGTAAGGTCATCCAAGATCATGAAAGGGATGGTCAACTTGGAAGTGCAGTTCCACTTCCAAGTGCTGACTGTCTGTCTGGTTATATAAACCTCATAGAGATTGCTGTAAATCCCAACTGTTGACGGTTTAAATTCTCATGGCTATACTCATGAAAGTAATTTCGAACTTGCACCCAAAGGAGGTGACTCCCAGGATGAACTCATGCACATCCAATATTGAAAACACCCAACATGGCACACCGGTCATGGTTTTTCTCCAAAGTTGGGATCTGCCAAAATCCAGCGAAAAGAAACATGGTTTCTACAAACATCATATTTTTGTGGAAGGGTTCAACGGTTCAATCCCCCATGTCCAGCCACACCCAAATCATACTGTTGGATACATCTCCCATGAATGACCTTCCCATGACAGTATATCACCAACAAAATGTCCATTTTGTTGGTCGTAATATGATACAACAAGCCCCAGAAAATGGGAACCCCTCAGAAGCCCTGCATGGAATCAACTCAAGAACTCCACCACACGGCTTCCAAGCTGCTGCACTGCTCAAAATGAATGGAATGCCAACCGGTCCAAGGGTAGAAACGTTTCCACATTCAAAATGCGCAAAGGTTGTCTTCAATTGCTTCCATTTGTGCGCTAGTCTACTAGTCAGTGTGAAAGTGGTCTAGGGCATTCCCAGTTCCAATGGACCATTCTCATTATCCCAAGTTTTTATCCCCATTGAAATTGCCGTTTGAGAGAATGATACTCAAAGTTTCTGACAAAACCCCTATATATACTGCCGAAAACGGAGAATGGTCCGACATCCACCGCTGTAGGGAAACACACCAAATTCAAATGCTGGTACCTCTCAGCCAGGGGACTATTCTGGGTGCGCAACGTGAGTTGAACATGTGATATACCATCTGGTAAATTAACAGTTCGACCCTGGCAGTCATCGGCATTGGAAGATGAGTTTCCTCTTAAAATAGCTACAATCACAATTTTAAATGGGAAAATCCACTATAAATGGCAATTTTCAATAGCAAACTGTTAGTTTACCAGAGGGTAAAACTCATAAAACTCACAGGCCATTCGCCTGGGACCATCCAAGCAGCTTTTGGCAAAAGGCAAATGATGCCATCAGTCATGGCTGACCGGTGATTATGTGGGAAGTATAATGCAAGTATAGTGCAACCCTCTAGTAAACTAACATAGCTATGGAAAATTACCCATTTATAAAACGTATAGCTGATTTTCCCATCACCCCCCCGTTTATATGTTCTTTTTTCCATAGTGCTATGTTAAATGACCACTGTGCCACAGGGTATCCGTCGTGTTCCTAGGTTGGGTGTTCAAAAATCAACCCGAATGTATGTCAATCAGCAAACATTAAGTACCCTGGATATGGAAAACATGGGGAACAACTACAGATAAACGAGATAAATGAGTTCCATGTTGATATTCTGGTGAAGTACTCTTTGGTAAACTAACACGACTATGGAAAATCACCATTTTTAATGGGAAAATCAACCATAATGGCTATGTTTTGCTAAAACCAAAGTCACAGCATCCACCCTCCGACCGATCAGGCTCTTGGAAACTGCCCCCTGACCGCCCAAAGATGTCCCTTGGGTCGGCAGCCCGGGGCGACCTATTCAGCCGCCGAAACAAGGAGGCTTCAAAAAGTCAAAATCTCGAGTTGCAAAATCGTCTTATTAAGGCAAAACAACAATTCAAAGAATGATCAAACATGCCAAAAATCCAGAAGCTGTTGAAATCAAATTAACTATATGATTTGATATGATTTGGATTTGAAAAAAAGTGGCTCAAAACCTGCCAAAAGAACCGCACAACTAGTCATTTTAGATCTCAGACTTTTTCCCAGGAGTCTGGTATGGTGTGATGGCAGGCCACTTTTATAGCAGTGTACATACAGTTTGTTTGAAGTCCCGAAAAGATAAAGAAAATCCAACTAAAATAGTGGTAAGATATGGTAAGCATTGTATTTTCCTGTCATTTTTTGGGATAGATATAGTGAAGCAATGTATTTTATACTATGCTCAGGTAATCAAATGTCTTGCTGGAAATTCCCTAGCAATAGCTCGATGATTTTTCCACCAAAACCATCATTTGGTGCCATGTCCAATGTAGATACTAAGGTGAATCCATGTCCAATGTAGATACTGAGGTGAACATTCAAAAAATGAGAGGTTTCGTTCTCTTAAGGATGTTCTCCTACTGAATTCTCAGGTGTTGCGGCTTAAAACGACCAAGAATTGAGGAATTCTCTCGCGATTCGTTAGAGTCTCATGATATCCGCCCTATGTTCCAAGCACATGGATGCGGTGGGTTTCCCATCATTTTCTGCACAATGACATTGGACCATGATATGCATCTATAATCTTGTATCTGGCTTTGTCGGAAAATAGGGTACCTCTAAATCCATTGGTTGATCCTCCTCATTTTCCCAACATAAAAAATGGCTATTTATATCATAGGTATCCCCTATTTTTTATATATACCCTCTGGTGAACTAACATAGCTACTGAAAATTGCCATTTATAGTGGATTTTCCCATTAAAAATGGTGATTTTCCATAGTTATGTTAGTTTACCAGAGGGTAAACCCATCTAGGGTCCAAAATATCACCATCAACCAGCCACCAGTGCAGAACAACTCGAGGCGACTCGACTGCGATCAAGGAATCCAGGTGGGGAATGGCTAGAGATGGCGGTCTCCAACGCCGGGTGAGCAATGGAAGATACTCTTCACCAAGATATGAAAGATTATATATATATTATATGTATATATATATAACTATATAGTTAATTAGATACTGTACATTTTAACAATTAACATGATATGTACATAAATGGAGAATATCTAAACTGCAAAGAAACTTAGTTTTTGAGCATTGTTTCAACCATTTTGTAGCAAACGAAAATGGAGACACTATGGTAACTCATGGGTAGCCATGATCAGCAAGTCGCTCCACACGCCTGATCTACATCTCAACTACTTCTGGTGCACACAGCTAGCTCCCCTGAACCCGGATTCCTCGGCTGTGGTGAAGGAAGCTTGTTCCTCTTGGAATTTTAATCCACTCTTGCGAGGGACAGGAAATTGTCCATTCTCGCGGTTTCTGCACTTGGTAGCCACTAGCCACGACGCGAAATTGTGAGTATCCAAAATACCGGGAATCTGATCTAGCCTTGCAATGGACAATTCCCCATTTACATCAAATTGCAGATGCTTTTCTCCATCATAGCTGACTTTCCTGCAAAAAAACATAGACATTCAATTTTCTGATTGGTCGTTTCAACCCCCTCAAACATTATATATTATATAATCATTCCCAATCATCGTCCTCAAAAATGCTTAGAATGAACATATTTGGCACAACCCAAGAAAGATAGAAAAGAAGCATCCTATTACAATGGAAGTCGATTAAACCTGTTCTAATTATATTCTTCCATATTCTTTGATTTCTAAAACGTCTGTTTTTGTTTTGCCTTCCTATATCCTATAAATCCCAATTATATTCCCATTACATCCCTGTGATATCCCATTAAATCCCCTTTAAATCCCGATTGTAAGTTCCCTGACTTCCCATGAAATCCACATGAACTCTCCATTTTTCTATTGAATCCCACCCGGCAGTGTTGGTAACGTGGCCAGTCGCAGGAATCCCGCTATCTTGCGCGCAGCCACGACCAAGCCATGGCCAGGCTGACGGAAGATGCGACCTGAAAACGGGGACGTTGAAACGGATCAATGGGGATCTTAATGGATCTTAAATGGACTTATATGGGATATCAGGGGTTGCAATGGGAATATCGTGGGAAGTATATCAATATCTATAGCAAACTGAGCCCAAAAAAGATAAAAAAGAGTTTCCAGGAGGATATAGATGACTTGGATTTGCCTAAGGTGTCCCCAAAAAATGAAAAATATGTAAACATATTCCCTATATAGGTTCCCCGAATGGTGGATTTCCCATTGGGAAAATAAAAAAGATCAGCTTAAACAAAGCCAGGATGATATTTCATTGATATGTTCAGGTTTCCTACTTTTCTACCTTTTTTGGTGTTGCTACATGGAAAAAAACTTGTGGAAAATGAGTTCACCCTGGAGTGTTTTTTTCATTTCAGCCCCGGATTAATTGCGGGTACTGGTTCAGGAGCCAGTGACATGACTATTTGGAGGTTTCCTGAAATAGGGGTACCCCCAAATCATCCATTTTAATAGGATGTTCCATTATAAGCCATCCATGTTTGGGTACCATCATTTTAGGAAACCCCCATTTAGGGAAGAACTTCAAGTAATCAACCTGAGTTGATCCGGGCTTGACACTTAAGAAGAAGAGTTCACCCGAGATTGGCTGTTTTTGGGTAGCCAACATGAGGATTTCACTCATCGAACTGTGGGATTTGAGCGAAAAAAAGTGATCATGGGTCAAAAACACGATTTTCCAAAACCCAAAATGGGAGAATGAGAAATCCACCGGCACAAGAGATGGCAGCAGAAAGTTCTTTTTTAGTGTTGACATAGAGAAGATTCTTAAAATAGGCGCCAAGTTCGTTTGCTGTTGATTTTTTGATTTACCTGCAGGTGAAATGGTTTAACATCACCTAACCATTGGGGCAATAATTCGCAGCAACTGTCTATCAAGGTGTATCATGGTGTATCTAAATTGTATCAACAAATGTTCCAACAAGAAGGACAACCGAGTCTCTCCAAACATGGAACATACCTCATGTGATTTCCATGAGGATAAGATAGGATAAGTATGATTTCAAAACCACTCGATTTCTGGGGTCAACCTTGGATTAATGGAAACCAGTTCCATGAAAATTGGAGGAAGTCATCTGTTCTTACTGATTGGCATTAAATCCAACGAAATCTCACTACCTGTAAATCCTATGAAAAATCCCACAATCATCCCACAATCATCCCATATCTTGTCTAGTTGATCCCGATGGAAATCTGACAAATTTTGGTCAAGCAGCCAACATCAGCAGCCATTTCTGGCGGCCTTTTTCAAGGCGAACATTGCGCGACGTGACGATAAACATGGGAAAATCTACGTGAAACGCTTGGGAGATTTGGACGATATGGGAAGTATTGGGAGATAATAAGTGTGAGATTTGGGTTCTATTGACACTTATTGACAATGTGGGATTTGGATGTCAATATATGGGATGTAGATCGACATGTGCAAACACTTGGGAGATAGGGATTAAAGACATGCGATATCTTGGGTGAAACTTTGAAATATGTTGCTAAACATCATGTTCACTTGCATTTGGTAATTTTGGTGGTACACCCCATTTTTGCAGACACACTCACTACAGAATATACCCCAAGATATGGCTCTTGGATCATCGCCAAAAGGTCTAGATACCAGGTATGTCATGGTATGATAAAACATGTACAAAATACGATGTGAAAAACAACCATGGGCGTCATCCCCTTCGGAAAATATGATCTATATTCCTGCTATGTATTTTGTCCACATTCTATGTAACTGTTACACGGTTACAGGAGAGTACCTTCGAATTTCCAGCTGCCCAACTGATCGATCTTTTGGGGGTTCTACGACACCCATGGCTGTTACTGCGGATGGGCCAGCAAAATCCGAATCACCAGCTGGTAGATGGCTGCGACATCCCGTGGTAATCCCATCATTTAGAGTTTAGAGTGTTGAATTGTGTTACCAATAGTTACCAACTGGTGCAGGATTTCGCAACCATCCACAGTATTTGAGTTACGAGATGTTACGAGTATGGATTTATTGGGGGAAGGGGCGTTGGTTTAAAATCCATCCAACAGCAACGAACTGTAATTTTACCAGTTTACCATGGTGAAATGATGAAATGCATCCCATGCAGTATGGCTCAAAACTATTCGAATCTCTAAGAATGGGACAACATTCGGCGCAATGAACACATTCGAACATACAGGGTGCTGAAAATCTAGTGTCTCGAAATCTAACCACATCCCCTCCTGTAATCAGCTCCATGGCTTGCTGGAAAATCCGCCAATTGGCAAGCGAATGTAACCGATGATTTTCCCAGCGAACTAAACTTCAATGGCTCGCCATGAGGATTTCCCAGCGGCCCATGTTTGATGACACTGGAGGGTACCCAGGTTTGAAACCCGACCTTGTTGCTGGGGCGATCATCACAGCTTGGGACTGCTTTCCCATGACCCAATAGGATATATCGCACTTTTCATCAGATGCCCAGATCATCGCAAAAAAAAGGGCCATATTGGGGTTTCCTAAAATAGGGGTACCCCCAAATCATCCATTTTAGTAGGAATTTCCCTTATAAACCATCCATTTTTGGGTACCCCCATTTTAGGAAACCCCCAAATATGGCTTTATCTTCAAATGCCGTATACCTGAAACTGAAATGGCTGTTTGAATAGGAAAAATGGCTGACAAACCTATGGATTTTCGGGTATATTTTCAGACAAACCAAATGCAACAATGCAAATGCCACGGAAAGGAACAGATTCAATATATTTAACCAAGGTTTAGTTTGGGGAGTATTTCATTTTAGGATATTTTAGGGGCATAGATTGATCATTATCGATCCATAATCAAGAAGCACGCCAAATTGAATTCAGCATGTTCCCAATGTGAACAATCATGTGTGAGGCGTTTTTTGCCATGTTAGATTTTCAATCACCAAAAAAGTCCTGAAAACATGGCAGCTTGTGGTAGTCCCCAGTCTTGTAATTGGGTGAATTTTCCGTTCTTGAGTGGTTCGCCCAGTCTCCACATTTACATTTCCGTTGGTGATGCGCTGCCTGATACTTGCAAAATGCACCGCTTGCCACGGCATCTGTTCCACTGCTTCCATGTCCCCTCCTTTCAAAAATGGAGAGTGAGATTCACTCCTCGCTGTTCGGATCTTTTGCAGCCTTTCTGTTCGAAGTCCTGCCTTGGTAAACTCCCCATCTCTGCTCACTCAACACCTATTTCTTGTGGTTAAACCATGTTAAGCCATGTTAAATCGCAATTTCCAGAAAATTCACCACATTGTTGGCAAAGGCAAACCCTCATGTTTCTATCCGCAAAATCGTGGTTTCGAGCCGGTCAAATCCCATTTCTGCAAAATCACTCGCCCATTTCTGGTCAAATCACTGTTTCTCTCAACTCTCCACGGGTCGTTTCGCACCCCCAGCAGCCTCTTGTTTGCGCCCGCATGCCCTTGCGCTCGATGAAACGCTGCCTCTTCAGGCTGTAGCGGGGTGAAGTTCATCTGACTCATCCGAAGGGTTGCCACTCAAGATGGCCCAAAAAACACCTGAAATGTGGATATAGGGTAACCCAACTTAAGAGTAAATCCATGTACATCCTCCTATCTATGGCTTGCTAAGTTACTAAAACTAAAATGGATTTAAAATGTTGACCCATAGGATCCCATAGGCAACTTTTAGTGTAACCAAACTGGAGATATATCTGAGAATTTCTATTATGTAAGAACTTACACATGTCAGCGAAGATTCTAAGTATCTACAGTGGAGGTACCCACACGTCCCTACCTAACATACATGTGTGAGGTATTTGTCAGGTTATACTAGTACCTCAATCTGAGGGATTTAAATAGACCACTCAAGTGTTCAACTACCAACTGGCTTTGTCTTAAAATAGGGTACCCCATTCCATCCTCTGGTCAATCATGTTCCCTATTCAAATGGCCATTTCATAGATAAATCATATTTGCAGACATTTTGCAGACATATACCCAAAGATCATATCAATTTGGTCGTATCAAATTAAATTATATCCCCGTTTGTAGGTGTACTATCATGTTTGATCCCCATCATATCCCATATCCCCGTTAATATCCCCATTACATCCGGAAAAAAAAACAAGACGACATGGAAATCCCCATCCCAATAGTTCTTTAATTAGTTGTAAAGATGATATATCCCAATAGATTCCATTAAATCCCATAATTCAATGATATGTTACTGTTTCCCTATGAGAGGATATGATATATCCCATGAAATCACCATGAAATCCCATTGGTTATAGAATCCCACCATATACATCCCAGTATTTAATCGCACTGTAATCCAAGTATAATTGGAGGATTCCATTCAATCCCATAGTTAATTGATATTACAATCCCACTACAAAGATCGCATGGAGCACATAATCCCCCTATAATTCCATAGTTCATCAGTTTTAAAGAGACTGTATCCAATCTTATCCCCATTTTATTTCAGGATATATCCCAATTAGGTTCCATAAAAATCCCATAAAATATCCCATAAAATCCCCATGATCAGAGGATAGATCCCATAAAATCACCATTTTTTCCACCCAGGCACCCGGGGCTGAAGATCTCAGGCTTAACATTCGGGCCGCCTCGGCGGCGTGTTGTTTTTGGGGGACAGGCTGTCATAGGACCCGGGAATGCTATAGATATATAAAAATATACACTTATATATATAATATATATATATATACATGATATCATACAATGTATATAATATAAGATTTTGGATATTATATATATATAGCAAATAAGAGATTTGTTTGTCATTTAAAACTTGGTTAACTATGGTTTATGGATGTATTTGGTGCATATGTTGTATATATATATATATATATATTATATCTATACTTAGAGTTTCCAAACAAAGTCATTATGACTTGGGAACACCACATTGTACACGTATATATAATCTACAGTATGTAGACTATATGGTACATCATGGCATCATGATAAATCACCAATGTAGGTTAGGGGAATATATTACCATAAGTCTGGACAATGAACAACATGTTTTGGGGCTATATGGGATCTTACCAATGGATCTAGGTACTGTAAATCATAGTAATGCACCAACCTGAAAAGTGGCTATTTTGAGATGGTTCCCTAAAGTAACCATAGTTCACAGTAACGCCGAAGTGAGACTATGTCCAGATATAATCTAACATGCATGCTGCCTAGTAATCGTACTCGGACTGCGGTATATCATCATTGATGTAGCTTGTTCCTGAAATCTTCACAGATGATTGTAGATGTGAATTAATATCCCATTGGGGTATAGAAGAACAGGGGATTCATCCCTTAAATGACAATAATCTTCTATACACCAGCCAAATGGAAATCATACCAGCAAAAACATGACCAGTCTCGGATACAGTTGGTTAGGCTGCTTGGAAAAATGATTCCCACTTGTACCAACAAAACAACAAACCACAACAAATACAGGACTAAACTAATAACGTTTCGCCAAAAATGGGGATTCGCTCCTCGCTTCACTCAGTACCCCCCAGTGGCAAACTGAGGCATCAGCTCGTGGTTGGAGGGGACCTGGGGGGGTGCAGGCTCACTTGCACCCACAGGAAAAAATCACTTGCGCCCAGATTGACATGACAACATCAGGAAGATCCTACTTTATATACAACGTTTCAACCATTTAGGGTCTTAAATTTAGGGGACTTGCGGGGGGACTCAGAACTTCAAAATTCTCGATTTAGAGTTTTGATCTTTAGGGGACTTGGGGGGGGGGGGCTTGGGGTTCTAGGGGGACTCGGGGAGCATCGAGGGGACTTGCGGTGAGGGTTGACATACTTCGACATAATTCCACCATTTTGGGATCGAAACTTTTGGTGATCTCATCAGTGCAAAGGTCTTAAAACAAGAATCAACTAGTAAATTAAATAGGATCCACAATCCCTCAATGACTTACCAACATGGAAACCATCAAAATATGAGTGGTTCATTAGGTAACTCCCAAAAACAATATCGAATAGAACCCCCAAAAAGATAAAAGTTGGTAAAATCCGAATCCAACGTAGTGATAAATCACTTGACAAAATCTATGTTTGGGAAGCAAAGTAAACAACACCTATTAACAAACACATAGTCATAATCCATATGCAATTCGATCGACAAAAATCTCAGTCGGGCGTTCATTTTTCATTGGATTATTTCCCATCGAAATCACGAATTTGGGCGAGGTCGTCGACATCTTTTCAAATCTCTATTTCATTGGATTGGTGTAAGGGAAAATTTACAGGAAAACCCTATATTTGGTGATAAAAAAGCATAGTTTCCTGTAAATTTTCCCTAACACCAATCCAATGGCTATGACAATAGATCAGACATTGCCTCTAACTTGTGACATGGATCTCAGGGCAACCCTTTTTGGAAATTTCATATCTTTCACACTGCAAACAAGGTGGGTGTATGGGTTTTCCAGGGTTCTTGTGGTACAGTATTCTTCAAAAATGAGCATCCCTAGAATGGAGTGGTCAATACGCAAATTAGGAAGTGCGATTCCTGATCTCAATATTCAGTTTCTATGTCTTCACTTTCAAGTAAGAAAAACGGCATCAAATACGCAGCAATTTTGGTTGTTCCCCGTTCTATAGATCCAGCCTACTTGGAGGTACAAGCCAAGGGCTCCTTTCAGATTTCATGGGTACCATGGGAATTCGACCCCCTAGAAGTTGGGATCACATCCCGAAAACTATCGGACGAAATCTATCCAATGATAACTGGAACCACTGCACTTCCAAGTTTCAGAAGTTCAACCCCACCTGACATTGACACTTAGCTCCTAGGTTGCGCACCCTCGCCATTCGGGTGAAGCCAACCTAGGTGACAGGCTGGTGAAGCGACAGAGCCTTCGGGAATGCCTGAAGGACATGTTTTGGTAAACCCAGAATCAATGGATTGTATAATCATATATATATATATATACATATGGATTGATTATGATTGATTCAATGGATTTAAGGGAAGATTGGAACCGGAATCCAAGAAACCATGCTTTTTAACTTGAAATTTGGGTGGTTCCGGTTTGACTGCTTGGTATTATAAACCATCCCCCGAGAAAAAAAAGAAACTGAGATACGCTCTGGTATTCAAACCTGCGCAAAATAAAATCCTCTACAAGTTGAGGGTGTCAACATGTGTCAACATTGGTTTGATTACTACATAAAGGATCATCTCATTTATTAAGTGGCTAACAAACATGCTCAGGCTTGTCCCATTGGAATAACTTAGGTGTAACATGGCGTAACCCCATTTAACCACTGACTATACCGGATGAACCTCCATGGTATGGTATGGTATGGTATGGTATGGTACTGCCAAAACACCTGCAAAACACCTCCAGGTACTCCATGATCCTCCAAACAAAGCTCAAAACCCCACCATGCCACTGCCAAAATTGTTCCTACTCAAAGGAATCTATGAACGAAATCATTTGGAGGACTGCAGGATCAAACATGAAGATCGTTTTGGGCCCCAAGATCTTTCAGCTAGTTCCGCAAGAGAAATCTCAGAAAAATAGGTTGACAAATTAGGGGAAACAAACTGTGAGAATTGGGGACCCATGTATCCATCATTATTCATCGATTCTCGTCATTCAAGGTGAGGCCCCGCCAGTTGTGTTTGTTGCTTTAGTTTCGCCCCATCGACTAGTTCGTTGTAGTATATCCTCAATAAACCCTAACGGTATCTAAGTGATGTGCATCAACTTGGATATCAGAAATGGATCATAAATCTGTTCGATTCATCCCTATTTTGACGAAATCACCATTTTCCTATGGATTCTTGGAGATGTTCCACCAAGGGAACTCACCTTGCGGGATGCCACCCACCATGCTGGGCCAGCCCTGCAAAGCCCAAATCTCTGGATCGGGATCTTCACCAGACCTCGTTTGGCGTACGTCAGGACTCCTTGGTTTAACACAAATCATGATTTCATCCACTTTTTGGGATTTTGGTTTTAAAATCCCTTAATATCCCTTATCTATTCTTCGATTTTTTTTGAATAGACTCTCCACCCACTATTTCCCGCATTCTATATCTGGTTAAAATCTCCATGTTCGTTGATTCGATACTAATTACCATCCAAATTCACATAGACCCTGAAGCCCGTTTAGAGGGAAACTAAAATCTGAAAATCCATACCAATCCCTATCTGCCTTCGCCTCTAAAATTGGAGAATTATCAATGAAAAAAAACTAATTCTCCAGCTATCAATTGGCTGGGAAACTCTGAGTAGCTCCAACTGGCTCCCCTTTTGATATAATTTGATATCATCTAATGGGGAATATGGATCCCCCTAGCTCCTTACAGTAGCTCCCTCCTGACCACTGGAAAACCAGTAGGTTATAACTAGCTACCATTGAAGCTTAAACATTACAATTATGGGTAAACATTATTTAAGCCTTAATCATCTGCCATAAGTAACAATAACCTATCACAATAGTGGTTAAACATATAATAGTTCAATTATGTTTAATTAGTCATTTGCATCGTTAATTCGATTACAAACTTTATGACTATTTGAATCATTATTAACAATTACGAACAAAACTGTTGTAACATGTTGTAACCATTGATAATCATGCTTCAAGTAGTCTTTCATCAGTCAAATCTATCTCTACTCCATCTATTGATGCTTTATTACCCATGATATCCCATGAAGTTGAATTAAATCACCATTAAATCACCATAAAATCACCATAAAATCACCATAAAATCACCATAAAATCACCATTTAATCACCATTTTCCCTGGTGAAATCATTTGCCATCCCTGGGTTCCCACTGGGTTCCCCGGACTCTTTACTCCTCAACTGCCGCCCGCGATGCTCGGGGACCTCCACGGTGAACTTCAGGGCCCCCGAAATGGCCAGGGCCTCCAGGTACTGCAGCGACTTTACGCAAGAGAATTGCTGGGTGAACCATGGGGAGAACTGGGAAAAACCATGAAATTTATATGAAATTTATATGAACATGGTTGAAAATGCATGTTTTCACTTGAATTGCTGAACTGTGGAGACATTGGGGATTCAATGGGATTCATGTGTTTTGGGAAAAACATAGAGACATGATGTTTGTACTATGAAAAAATGTGGCATTCAACTCGGAGAGAAGACGATAGTAGCCGAAAGCACTAAACAGTTCCTGCTTGTACGTAAACGCAGCGTGGCTGAATGTGCCTCATTTTCAAATGCGTTTCTTGCAGCTTCTCTGGCTACGAATAGTGATTGAACTATCAAACATGGGGGACATCATCGTAAATAGCTTGGAAAACCAACAATCTTTACGACTTACCATCCCTTGGGAAAGGCTTAACTTCAGTTTTGGGAAACCCTATTTGAATCTATTTATGGTGACTTCAATCGTAAAATCGCTTTAATTTACCTGGTGACTTCGATCATAAGATCGCTTTACCCCCGGGCAATCTAACATAGCTACGCAAAATGGTCCATGGATAGATGATTTACCTATGAAACATGGTGATTTTCCAGTTCGCAACCTGTTCAACTATCAAATGGCACCCAGATTCACAGGGTGAAACCATCCGGGTTCTCGCACGCTGAGTTGATCTGCCAATTTCTGTCGGATGTCATTGGCCACGCGATGAATCTCCTTCTCAGCCTCAAACGAAGCCCGGCAGTGGCATAGGAAGAACCTAAAAAGCTAGGTCAAAATGTGATTTACACAAGAAAATCAGAGAAAACATGGTTTTGAACACATACTTCATATTTCCTCAAATAGCCGACAAAAATTTAGCACCAACAAAAGTTGACGACAAATCTCCTATAACATTATGTTACCAACAAAAGTTGGAGCTATAACTTCTACAACCAACTAAAAGTGTGAGATACAACTTACCAAAATGAGGACAGGACCAACAAAATCTGCGGATGATGGTGATCGAACTCACAAAGATGGGGAGTGGAGCCGGGAACATATGCGCCGAAACAACTGAAATTGCTATGGGAATATGTCGATGGGTTGGTTAAGGGAAAATCACGGAAAATCTATAACCGATGTTTATGGCTTCAAATTTAGGGGTTTCCTGTAGGTTTCCCCTTTAACCAATACTGGGAATATGATATGATGATAAAACCAACAAAATGTAGTACATGTCTACACAAACTGTGCAGATAAGAGGCAATGGCGAGTAAATGTTTGAGAGAAAGGATACAAGGCACAATTGATCCGGAGACCCGTAATGGATGTCACCAGTTGAAACCCTGAATGTTCATCCCACGAATCGTAAGTGGCCAATAGTCCATTCATCTAACTGAGAATCACAATATGAATAAATGGGTAAAGTGGGAGGTGGGCAACAACCCACGCACAACTGCTGTTCACACCCAATTTAAACCGAACTAACATGAACTAACCATTCAATGAACCATATACCAAATGAGAATAACTGAGATAAGGTCAACTGGAATGAATAACCCCTAGGATGTTCAACCTGGGTTGTACCACTTTAGATCACTACTCCCGGGGGGGGGGGCCCTCCGAGTCTCAAATCAACATGGGTTATTTAACTGGGGTTGACACCGGCTTGTCTGCAGACTGGGCACCCCCCATTGCCATGAAGTTCATTATGCCATGGTATCTCACATGTTTAGGTACAAACCCATATGCCGTTGGTTATAAGTTATATCCATACCATTGGTTATATCCCATATTATCGCAGTATCTCATTATTTCCAATTACATCGCATATCCTCGCAATCTGGTTGGTTTTACACCTTGTTTGATGATCAAATCATGGTAAATCCATATTATGATGGCCTAGTTTGGCCGGTGAACTCATCTTAAATCCCGATTGATGATGCTTAAAATCCAAGAAATGCCATATTAAATCCAATGAAAACACCATGAAATCCTATCAACTCACCAATGAAATCACGAATGAAAAACCCCCGCGTTTGTGCATAGCACCTCTTCCAACGCGCAGGGAGACAACTCAGAGACATCGGCCTTGAGGCGTTGGTGTGGGAACTCCACCAGTGATAAATAGTGATTCGTTGGGGATTTTTCATGGGATTTCATAGAATTTCATGGGCCATTTTCTGGGATTGTTCATGGGATGTTTCATGGATTTCATGGGCCATTTCATGAGATTTCATGGGAGTGAATGATGATATAATGAATATTTATGGGGATTGAATAGGAATTCATGGGGATTCGATGGGATCTAGGGAGGTTTGGTGTGATCTAATGGGATTTAGTAGGCTGCCATGGGTGTTAAGTAACAGGACAGTGGTATGTAATGAGATGTAATCAAGAGAAATGAGGATTGAGAATGATTCATGGCTAGCTGATTTGGGTTTGGGAATGTTCTGAAAAAATCACTTTCCATGGGATTTAATGGGAGTTGGTGGGTGGGACTGGATGACGGTTTTATCATCCATCAATGGGGATCTTATCACCTTTAATGGTCATGTTCACCAGCCAACATGTGGACATTTCCGGATTAAACCAATGAAACATGGATATCTAGCCAATGTGGGATCCAATTGATAGGTTTACAGTTTTGTTGATAACTACAACAACTAATGTTCATGGTGGATATATCTATAGCTAAACGGGGTTATGAAGCAACTTACGACTGGTGGGCACTATACTGCAGGTTTGAAACTAAGAATGGATGAACACAGGGTGATAAGAACCAAACATTGTGGATACCCTCTGGTAAACTAACATAACTATGGGAAATCACCATTTTTAATGGGAAAATCCATTATAAATCACCATTTTCAATGGCAAACTGTTAGTCTACCAGAGGGTATTAAAACGCTTAAGATATCAGCAGGCAAACACTTTAGAATATCACCAGGATCACATCTCAATTGCGAAGGCGCTAGTGGATCTCTCAACAATCGGTCGAATGGGTTGGTGGTTTCAACCTCCATCATTCTGCATCATCATCATCATCATCATCATCATCATCATCATCATCATCATGATCATCCTCATCCCAAATATGGACAAACACAAGAAACGACTTGAAAACACCAACCTTTAGTATGTGAAACATCTGGCCCGTACCGCACAACAGACTCGGAGATTTCACCAAATGCCTCGCCAGCACATCAAGTAGGACACGTAAATTTTGCCGCCATTCATCCAATGGTTTAATCTAATATACCCTCTGATTGCCAACATACGAGTAGCTATGGAAAATCCACTATAAATGGAGGTTTTAATGGGAAAATCATCCAAAATTAGCCATTGTCCATGGCTATGTTAAATAACCAGAGGGTATCTGAAATATCAAGAGACAATCACCCCATTACAAATGATTTTCCCATAAACACCTCCACTAATAGGGGATTTGCCATTGCCACGTTTGATGACGCCGGAGGGGGGGTAATCCGACTTGGACCCACAGATTCTTCTCACGTTTGCAGTCTCGAACCAACCAATTTGTGGAACACCACTACGTGGCAAAGTTACTCATTTTTTTCGTACTTCAACAACACACAATGTATATAATATGTTCTCTCTTAGAGATGAGATTTATGGCAACAACAATCAAAAACAACATAGATCTTCAAATCCTCGCAACCATTCACCAGTTTACCCCCCTTCCAGCCCAACTCCACAGTGCCGTCACTGCGGGTTTTGTCGCCTGAATTCCAACCAGAAACCACAGCTCATCGCCTCGAGACGGAGACGCCATCTGCCAAGAGGTTTAACAGAACAGCCATATGCGTTTGAAATTTGGGGGATTGACCTCGGCTTACAAGGGTACAATGATTTTCCAATCCATTTGCTATAAAAACTATTGTATGATTTGTATGAGGTTTATAGCTTTTTTTAACAAATCCGATTGCGTGCACGGCTGGGAGAATGATGTTCTTAACCATGGGATTTTGGAGTTGTTTTTCTTTTTTCTGGGGGTTCCCATAATTTCCAGACAGAACATAGTTGTTTTGGTCAAGAAAGGTTACCACTTGAACACACAAAATCCTGTTGAGTTTTAAGTGTTCCGAATACCCATATGTGTGCATGGGTTTGTTTGAACATGGTGTATATATCCCATTCCATCCACTGGTTTATTACCATGTTTCCATCTAAAATGGCAACTTTGGAGTATTCCCATTTTTGGGACAAGCACATCTTATCTGATTTGACCATTTCCCGCGCAAAACAATATCTACAACATATAGCCATGAATCATGAATATTCTGTGTCTAAACGTGTTTAAATGAATCATTCATATCAGAAATGAATACCCTCTGGTAAACTAACATAGCTATTGAAAATGGCCATGTATAGTGTTTTTTTCCCCATAAAACATGATGTTCCATAGTTATGTTAGTTTACGAGAGGGTAATTCTCATCATCCATTGATTTCCCGTCCAAACATGAAGCTACACCATGTCCGATCCTTTTGACTCAGACTCATCGGGTTTGAGCACACCCTCATTTTCTGTGGAATGTTGAGGACAACAACCGCCATGTCACCATTTATCAAACCCAACACCACAGTTGGTCGGGAACGGTCACATGTATGGAAGTGAATCAGACGTATCCTGTGAGAGCTGCTGATCTAGATAAGGGTCGAGTCATTGGATAAAAATGATATGATATGATTATATATATAATTCAGTGCATCAACATAGTTAAAAGAAAAGTAGTTACAGTAGTGATATCGAACCTCATGATTGTAATCAAAGAATTACGTAAACATCTTTGAAGAATGTGTTGGTAAGTACCAATAATGACTACAGTCACTATGTTTCAAAGTATTTACTGTGTGGGTAAAACAATAATAAACCACCCATTTGGGAATGGTATATACCACCTATTTATGGTGATTTGGGGGATGGTTTATTATTGTTTTACCCACATTAATGAACCACTACTCACCAGCATTCATCCTTGGTCCGAAAGCCTAACATGTTGACCCATAGTCCAATAGTTTGAGCGGCTGTCACAGCTGAACAGAAAACCGTTATATAGAGTCATTTTCTGATCATTGTCCCGAGCTTAGAATATACCATCTGGTTATTTAACATAGCCATGGAAAATTCACTTTAAATGGAGGTTTCAATGGGAAAATCATCCTAATTAGCAATTTTCCATGGCTATGTTAAATAACCAGAGGGTATCATTACCATTCATTACCAGCATGTCAATTTCCTTCAACCTCTTCCCGGGGGGAGGTCTGAAAATTGAGATCAAACACTCAGACTTTCCCGAAGGAGGTTTCCTAAAATGGGGGTACCCAAAAATGGATGGTTTATAATGGAAAATCCCATTAAAATGGATGATTTGGGGGTACCCCTATTTTAGGAAACCTCTATATGGATTCATCCAATCTCCAGCAAACAAGCTGGCCGTGCTCTCCTCCCAGGTTGTCCCGTCGTCCCAATATCAATGTCCCCAAAATCAAAACCCTGGCGTAGCATTGGATCTAATTTATTCTGATTTCAGGGCCCATATCTGGCTTGAAGGACCATCCCACAAACTTCTTAGTAGTTGTAACATGTCATAACCCACCCGACTTACCAACCAGGGTTTTGCTGACCAGTTACGATTCGTGGGATAGTCCGCCCATTGAAATCCCATGAAAAGTCACCATGTTTTGTTGGTAAAATCATGTTACCCTCCAATGTCATCAAACATGGCAACCGAAGATTTCACATTTACCCAGTTCGATGTTTCCTTGAGCTCGGGAATTTCCCAGCTAGCCTTGTTTGATCGGAGTTGGCCGTGGTCGACCCCAAGGCCTTGCAATCGACCCGCAACCTCTGAGCCTCCACGCCGCTGGAATGATTTCGGGCCACCGTCAATCCATGCCTTGGAAGTTTCATTGAAGTGACTGTCATGGAAAACATGATTCAAGAAGATATACCCTCTGGTAAATTGTAACCTAGCTATTGAAAATGGCCATAGAAATAGTTGATTTTCCCATGAAAAATGGTGATGTTCAATAATAGCTATGTTAGTTTACCAGAGGGTATATAGGAACCCCCCAAAAAAATCGAAATGTGCTCTTCTATGGTGAGCACTTGCCGAAGCAAAGCAATTGAATTCTCAAGAAACATGAACATCAATACGCTCGAAGTAGTTGGTTCAGGGAGAAGAAAACGCTGTGCTCCCGTGTTGCTGTTCCTACACAATTTGTTGCAAACCTGCTGTATTGCAATATATGTTAAGATATTGCAATATTTATTGGGGCTGATCCTCCCATTCTCCACAGGTGCCATGTTGCATTTACTGTAACAATTTGCGTATGGCTCAAAGTTATCAACCCCCACTTGGCAGGACAAACTTGGAAAAATGTTTAAGCTTATCTATATCCCATCATTTTATTATCCTATTAACCCACGATTCTCTCATTTATTAGCCATTAGATCAATTGACATTTCCGGAAAGCCATATTATCACCTTACATAGCCCTTACATAGACCGTACATATGGTATCTCCAATTTAGGTACCTGAAATGGACACTGATTGAATGGCATTCTCCCATGATTATTAAAGCATGTTGTGGGTCCACCATTAACCCCGTCTAGCACAACATCTCTGAGAGGTGTACAAGTCCAGCAGGTTCAAAAACAGCTCGCCCGACCTCGATCATTGAATTGGTTCGAGGGAAAATCTTAACTGGAAACCATATGGTTTTCCGTGTTTTCCCCATCAAATATATAGGGGTTAGCTCTAAATTGTCTCTTAAACCAATCCAATGACATGAGTAAATTTTGGTGCAGGCTGAACATGTTTGCTTTGGCACCTGCCTTCCAGGGGTGTCTTTTGCAGCCACTGCTCATCTCATCACTGAGACAATTGCTTTAGCTGAGCGTGCAATAGAAACCTCCGTCGAAATGGCCAACACAAATGAATGCCAACATATTATCATAATATGCTGACGATTAATAAACCAATCATTCCTGGTTCCCAGATCCCCTTCTAAGTTGGGTTAACTTTGATTGGTTTCGTGTAAATTGCCATCATCGCTATATAAAAAAATAAAGGTCCAAGAAAATGGCTGGGAACTGGGAACCATATGGATTAAATTAGTGTCTACTAGTAGCAACACAACCCCAAGTAGTGCCAAGAATCTAGCTTAATGAGTTTTAGATGGACAGATCGTGCGAACTCCGCACCCTCTGTTGCTTAAATTACATTTGTTTTATTATATATAATATGTATATCAAATTCCGTTTGTTCAGTGAAGTGCAATGATTAAACTATGAAACCTACCACAAACTACCAGTTGCAGTAAAACTTTCCGTGGAACTCTGAAAGGAATCGAATTTCACCGACTCTTCGCCAGCAAAACCTTGCCCTGGAAACTTCACCAAAGGATGAACAAGGTGGTGCCCCCTTCTTGACTAAGTTGGTTTATAAACCCCATCAAGTATGCGACTATCTACGCTCTATATATAAATGTGTCATACTAATGGATATATTTGCCATAAGAAAAATGGTTATTGCAGTTGTAAATCAACTTAGCCAACTATATCCCATTAAATCAAATTAAATCACTGTTCTTTTCCTGGTAAAACACCTTATAGCCATCTACATGGAGGATTATCTCACTTCCGAACCAGGTCGGATTCCTGCCATGACCCTCAAATTTCAATGAATGCCTACAGGGTCGATTTCTAATGAATCCCATCGAGTCATCATAAACCCTAATTCATCATGCTAAGTCAATACATGGAGGATCATCCCACTTGGTAAGTGGTTAATAACTGTGTAAGTCTCCACGAATCGTGGATTATCCCATCCATAAATGGGTGAACTAACTATATATGGTTATTAACTTATTATTACTCACTTACGATTCGTGGGATGATCCTCCAAGTAGTTTCATCACTAAGCAGATAGATGAGATGATCCTCCAAAGAACGTATAGCCTCTGGTAAACTAACATAGCTATTGAAAATGGCCATTTATAATGGATTTTCCCATTAAAAATGGTGATTTTCCAGAGCAAACTGTTAGTTTACCAGAGGGTACCCTTAACCTCCCAACTATCCTGTCCCCCGCAACTGGGACTGGCTGACTTTCGCCGGTTCTCCAAAACGCCGGTGAAGGACTCACCGGTCTTCACGGCCGTCCTGGACGGCTCGGTCGTGATCTCGGGAGGAACTTGGAGATCTGGGAGAAATTGAAGTCAAACATGGGCCAAAACATATGGAAAATGTTGGGAAACAGGGTGCTTGGGGGGGCTTAAGCTACGTATATCTATATCTATGTATCTTATTTTGACCTTAACTTCAATGCAAGTTTGGTGGTTCTTCAGCTATCTGAAATACAAACTCTGCACAAAATCGGGAGAAGTCCATCATACTTGATCTCTGATCAGCAACAACAAATGGACCCTGGAACCACTCCTGGACCAGCCACACTGTTTGCAGACAGCCCAATGAATGCTTGTCTTGATTCAATGTAGGGTAACCCCCAAAAAAATAGCAAAACAACATCTGCCGCACCACATAGTACTCTACCACTTTTTTAAAGTAGGATTTTACTCTTCTGCCTTTTCAAGGGGTTGCTATAGACTAATAGATGTCCTTGTCTTTGCCGTAGTTGGAGTACCAACCAAAGACTGCTTCTCAGGTGCTTCAGTTCCAGTTATAAGTGGATGTATACCCATAACTAACACTAACTAACCATAATTCATAGAGGTTATCCAGTTGTATCGTAACTTGCTACAGTATGAGAGCACATGATAGAGGTTGCGGGATAAATAATTGTAGACTATGATAGAGATTAGATCTCAACTTATGGGGGTTTAAGCTCCTAGTTCTACCCATGAAAGTAAGCCCAACTGCACCCCCAAGCACACGCAGCAGCTGAGCCAAAATGTTCAGTGGAACATGATCCAACACTCCCTACAGGCTTGCTCCCAACACCCTTTCCAAGGCGGGGAAACTGGGTAAGTGCTACAGTATGTAAACAGGTTATCGTGTTTATAGGTACAGTAACACCCCAGATTCATCACGTCAATTCCTGGAAAAAGATCCTGGCCATGACCACCAGTGGCTTGGACCCCCAAAAAGGGGCAGCCTGACCCGTTTGGACTTTGGACTTCCCACCATGGTCACCCGGATCTCCTGAGTCTCAGAAGATCTCCCTGATTGACATTGCAACCAGCGTTGAGAAAGCGGCAATTCTTTCCTGCGAAGCGGGCATGGGCCCTTGGGGGCGTCTGGGGAGATCATGGTAGATACAAGCTGGTGCCTCCAAACGTTCTGAGTTGAATCAATACCCATCTAACGTCAACCAACTATGGTTATCAACATCAAGCCTTGTTAGCTATTCACCCACTTAGTGACTCAATCATCTACAGTTTTCGCCCTGAAGAGTTGTAAATGGGAATTATAACTCCTGCAACTAAGCTACTGAACTTCTGAACCACTGCTGGGACGCTTTCGGATTTGTTGAAAAAAACATTGAGTGGATCATCCTTCCAAATTGGATTTTCGGTAAAGCATCTTTTGGGCTGCAGCTGTTTATATAGAATCCCATGAAACAAGCTACTCCAACCCTGCAGGGTCGGTCTTTCCCCATCTTTAGAGCTCACCCGGTAGAACTATTTATCGATGGATCGATTCAAGCGAAAGTTTACAAACAACCACTGTTTTCTACACCAAGTATGGGGAATCCCTGCAAATGTGGTCTTCAATGAGTTCTCGGAAATGGAGCATGATTTCTGCTGATCAGCACATCCCCAAACAAGATGACAAATCTCCGCCTCACATATGGACGTTAACCCTGATGATCACCCTGAAAATTTACAATATTGTGCGATTGTTTGAACTCAAGTATACTCAAATAATAAACCCATTTTTGTTGAAGGTTTAGCAACACATGCCAACATCGGGTTATGGTTTGCGGCTTTTGCCCAGGTGGCCCCCCGTTATTTTAGTTGGTTTATAACCCCCCATGAATATCTATATAGTTGTTTGCGTATCATAAACCATAGTGAAATACTTAGCTATCGTTCGACCCACATTGCAAGTATCAGCAACATGCGTGGCTATCTCTGATCCAGGTCCCACTAGGTGAATATTATAATATGTACTCCACACGACTATGGAAACAATGATCAAGTCATCAACACATATTTCAAGATATGTTCCACTCTCAAAATCAATATCTGGGTGTCAACTGTGCCATGACAAATACTCCCATCCCATTATACCAGTTGGTTAATTGGTATCCCTGCTGCTATGGGTTGTCATAATCCCCAATGAAGCAGGTAGTGGCCACATCCTCAGAACTAGGCTCCCCCGCCAAGGATCTCTGATCGACTATATCCTGCTGTTGGCGGTGTAGGGCATGGTTGGTCGATGGAACCCCCAAGGTTGGGAGAAAGTACGGGACAACTCGCATTGTTCTTGATGGAATTTCCGATTTTGGTGGGTTCAAACTGTACCCCAAGATGTTGTTAATCCATTGTCGTGGGTTTTACCCAATCCTTTGTTCTTAGTTCCTGCTGTTCATACCCTATTTCTGTTGGGGGTTGCCCTTGGTGTCAATCCACTGAATCCTCAATATTTTAGGGAACCCAGCGGGCTTGATTTTTTTCCGGTGATTCTTAGGTTTGACCTCAACTTCGCCAATGATTTTCCGGGGCATACCTTGCGTTTCTCCAAACATAGGGTGCTCCAGAATTGCATGGTCCATCATCATTTTACCTGTTTGAGAATGGCAAAATTGACTATATCCCCAGTATTCCCCACTCTTACACCCCGCGCACCCCGGACCCCAACCTAGGACCTCGTATTGTCCCTCTCTGACTCCTTAGCTCTCTTAACTCTCTCCCCCGCGTGCGTAAAAGCCGCGCCTGTCATAGTCTCAAACTGGTCGGAAACAGCGATGAGATAGGCATCACGACTCCTGCAAGGTGTTGCCCCCAACAAAACAAGTTATTTAACAAGCCAAATATAGAGATTTACCATTCAAAACATGATGATTTCCTAGGATTTAATGGAACTTGAAGCAAGTAATGTGTGTTGGTGTTCACCCATCAAACTATGGATATGTGTACCATCTGAACTCAACTGGTGCTGCCTCTTGGTGCTCGGACTGGGGAGTTGGTGACACAGGACCTCTAGTCCCATCCCCCTGAAGTTCGGGGGTTATCCGTCAATTCTTTGGGTTTGGAATGGTTTAACCATCCGGAAATGTGGGCATCTAGTTAGACCTCACCAGGGTTTCGATTTGGGGTATTGTGGGAAACGGATGAACTTGGGTGATTTCACCAGACATTTGTTGGTTCTTTTATTGTTCTTGTCACATCAGTAAACCAATCATTTTAGAGGCTTACCCTCTGGTAACCGAACATGGCAATTGAAAATCCCTCATTTATAGATGATGTTCCCATCAAAACCTTGATTTGTAGGAAATTTTCAGTTGCCATGTTTGATTCTCGGAGGGTAAAACAATGTGGCAAACAACATGGTGATTGGGTATGGTTTACTATTGTGTCCACCACATTAACTTGGGTGATCCAACACCAAACTGGAATAGATTGCTGCTTGGTGCGCCAGAAAAGTATGGACACTGGGAAAGATAGGAAGCTTTTGAAATTGGATATATGTATATACAATGTATAAATCAACTACACTACATCATCCTACTTCGAAATGTATATGAGGTATACATGTTACAATGTATTATCTGTTGATATGCTTGGATATATCCTACTTATCAACTTCCAGGATGATTCCCCTGGTGCTGGTAAAACCAAACTTATAGACAGAGATTTCTAAAGCCTTAGAGTTCCATGGGGACGAGGGTCGATATCTCATGATTAACACGTAAAGGGCGAAAGCCATGTCGCCCAGGCGGAGGCACAGTCATGGAAGTCAGCTTCCGGATCCAAATATGACAAGTCCTACACTGGAAACAGACTGTAGGATGATCCCCCCAATATACCCTCTGGTAATTTAACATAGCTATTGCAAATGGTCATTTATAGTTGATTTTTCCCATCAAAACTGGTGATTTTCCAGAGCTATGTTAGTTTACCAGAGGGTATTCCATCATTTCTAAGTAGGTAGTCTGTGAGGTCGCTATAGTTCACCCAGTTCCAATGCAGTCCCTCCTATGTTTGATGGTTGAATCGCCATAAGATGGGTGATTCATCCTGATTTCTAATGGTTAAACAACCGAAGTTCAGACCCAATCCATCATTGGTTTCACGGCGTTGAAGTCCTACTTGTTCTGGTCAAACCACCATTTAACATGATCAAATCCCATGAAATCTCATTAAATCCATATTCTTCATGGTTAAACCATGTTAAATCCTAAATTTGATATAGTTTGGCTGGTTAAATCATGCTAAATCCCTATTGCTGATGCTTAAAGTCCAAGAAATCACCATGAAATCCAATAAAATGATGGTTAACTCCCATTAAATCACCGTAAAACCACCGTGAAATCACCATGAAACTTCCAAGTTGAACCACTGAACCACCGTGGTTCCTCGGATCTGCCACACTCACAGAAACTTGCCGATCGGCCTCAGCTTCCGAGGAAGGTGGTACTGGTTGACCCAGTCCTATGATGGGATAATATGCGAAAATATGGGATGATTATAGGATGATTATTTGGATGGTAGTATAGGATAATATGGATGGTAGTATGGAGAGAATATGAGATGATTAGAAATCATTTGATGCTGTAGGACAACTATGGGATAATATGTGAAAGATGTGAAGCTATGGGAAATTGTGAGACATTTATTTGAAAATATTTGATAATGCGGGAAAATATTGGATAATTACTTTAAACAAAAACATCTCCAGTTCGGGTAATATCATGGTAATTTCCCCGAAATTTGTTGCGATAGAAGATGGTCTTCTAACCAGCCTTAAAAGGGTCTTAGTCACAGGAACGCCCCCCCCCCTCATGTTTCTTGGTTTCTGCAAATCCCTCCAACTAGCGCAATATGTCCATGGAATCAATATTCCTCTGATTCCAGGGTTCTTTCCCAGTGAAATGCCCTCAAGCAAACTTCCAAAAAGCAAGCTCTCCACAAGGTGGTTGTAATGTTGATGGTCAAATACCCATCAAATCCCCTGAACTCCTTATATAATTATTTTCCTTGTTGAGGGTATAATTCTTCCATAATCATCCCAATAAATCCCACTAAATCCCAGAATCATCCCATTCAATCACCATTTTTTGTGGCTCCAAAAATGGCTGATGCAACCCATTGAGTTCCCGGCCACCACAGCGCGGATGGCCTTGCGGATGCTGCTCTCACGCACCACCTGGGAGATCGATGAAAACCTCCTGGGATACTATGGGATACTTCACCTTGGCAAATTCAAACGGAGATTTAAGGGGATCTTACATACATACATATAAACTTATAAACTTTTATACCTAAGTAAATTTGAAAATGGTACGGATCACAGTAAATGAACATACACTGAAGAACTAGGCTCTAGACAGGATGCAATCTATTTAGGGAAGACTTGGAGAATGCACAATTCACTTAGAACATAGCCCGAAAACTAGGCTAACTATGGTTTATGGTGATTATATATAGCTATAGTTAATAAACCAACTTATGACTATGCATATCAACATATCTAGTGGGAACATACAGTAGGGATGTCTATTCCAACAGGGGGATACTTGACGTAAGACACAATACTATTATGTTAGTGGGAAAAATGGGATGAGACTTAATGGGATATGATATAATATAATGTTTTTTTTTGCTGTGATGGAATATACATACCCTCCAGTAGTTCGTTTCATTGCACTGGAAAATGGACCATTTACTTTGATGTGTCATCTTTCAAAAATGATGATGTTCAATAGCTATGTTGAACTACTAAGGGTAGAAATTGACGGTCGTACCTGTGACTAATAGCATTTATTAACTCATTTGTGTGACCCAGAGCGTTAATTGTCCTATTAGGTGCCACAAATTTGTGCAAACGAATCTTCCAATCCTCTTGAAGGCAGGGTGGATGTTAGTTTGAGGGATGGTAGTCAAAACGTGTTGGTTGACAAGTTATATACCCGTACACATCATTACACATCCATATCAATTGTCAAAAGAACCTGGGAGCGAGATATAGCATATCTCACAACCAAGTTGCTAACCAGCTACTGGCGTACAGGATCATCCAAGAATGTGGAAAAAAAAACACCCACAGAATCTTCAATTTCCATATATGATATGGTGCATGAAAAGAATGATCCAAAACTAAGCCCTAGGGGTTCTACACGGCCGTGGTAGTTTATCACAGAACACAGCCTCCATTGGCGTTTCAGAGACATTTGCTTTGGAAATCCAACCTCTCCCAGGAGAAAATATCGGTTCATCCCATTTTCATTGGAAAAATGTAAATACATTTTACATGTCTTTTGGAAATCCAAAAATTGCTTGGATTTTAACTTAAATCATCCCAATGATTCGACACTTGGTCCCAGAAATGAGCACTCGCCAGTGGAATAGACTGCAGTGAACTTAGTCTCCTTGGGCAAACATTTATATACATTTATACATTTATGGGTTTGTCCATGTTTGTCCAAATATGTCCAAATAATAGGTATACTCATACTGGACTCATACTCCAAAAGGACAAATTCAACCAGGAAAGTAATGATCGACCATCGCAATTGGGGAGTCCCTATTTTGAGACAACCCCATGCCCTAGGATTCCCGTTCCAGAGTCATGCTCGCCAAAAACCAAGGTATAACATCGTAAACCCAATAATGAGCTCCAATTGCCGATGGTCATTGTTGGGTTTGCGGTTTACCTTACTAATGATAAGAAAAAAAACTCCCTGGCTATTCAAAGCTGCCACATGCTGCAACTCCGTCTTCATCCGTTGGTGGAGTTGCCATGCGTTTTATTCCAAAACTATGAGTCAATGGAGGCCAAATTCCTAAAGCGAAATAAATCGCGAAAACTGGATAACATCTACCAATACACAAGACGTGGGTTCTTAAATCTCCAGCTTCAGTTGGTTGTTCTTTCTGAGATCGTCATAGTTGGATCAATCCCGATCTTCGAGAATTCAATCAGCAAGTTTGTTGGTCAATATATACACAACTGTGCGTACTCCCTTGTGTTCACGGGTTAGAGCACCATTTCAGTTGGTGAAATCCTAATCTCTGTGAACAACATCTTGTAAACGTTGGTGGGAATCATATAGAATCAACGGTTTTTTGCTGGTGAAGCCATGTGAAACCTCATTTTTCTTGTGCTTAAACACCATTCTTCCTGGTTAAATCACCATGTTTGCGGGTGAAGTCGAATCATTTTGGGTGGTCCTCCCTCCAGTTCTGTCGATGGTTTCGGCCTGCGAGGTCATTTCATCAATGTGCGAGCAGTGCTTCCTCGGTCCGGCAGCAGAGGCAGATTCATCATGGGAAGATCGAATTTGCTGAAGAATCCCACAGTTGTAAGTGAAGTTGGTTTGGATTTGGAGGGTTCTAGATGGATTTAGACTGATTTGGATGGATTTAGAGGGACCCATAAGAAGAGATTATCAACTAACTTCCTTTCGCAGCTGTGCCATCGCCAAGGCCCTTCACAGTTGCAAGTTGGTCTATAGCCACATCTATGTCTATCCGCCAAAAGTCCAATCGTTTGGGGGGGGCCTTGCTGCATCATTCCTGGATCTTGTCTCGGATAGTTCATGATCCCATCCACCTACTATGATTCTATGGAACCCCCAATGGATTTCACCCGTATTTTTGCCCGCTCACCTACAGGGCTTACTCAGCAACTGAGGTTGTTGTAAAATCTTTCACATGTGTTAGGTCTGTGAAGGTCAGAATTAATTACAGTATATTACAGTTATATACCATTCATCAATTCATAAACCAATACTTATTCGAGACTCTCAAGGGGAATCTGACTGCTGATCACTGGAAGCTCCAAGGCTCCAAGACTCCAAACAGATCCAGCTTCTTGGATTAGCTGAATAGGAACCAAAAAAAACAAAACCTATTCCCTATGCTATGGAAAATCACCATTTTTAATGGGAAAATCAACTATTTCCATGGCCATGTTCAATAGCTATGTTAAATTACCAGAGGGTAGATTCCCCAAAATGTTTGATAAACTATAAGGGCAAGATAAAAAAGACAATGGTCAGCAAATCCAGGGTTCAAAAAACCCTTGTCTTTTTGAAGGATGAACCTCCCCTCATCCTCGTACCAAGACACTCAAAGAACGTTGGCATCGAAAGCTCCTATAAAAGGATTCATGATTTCAGAGTCGTCTTCCTATGGTGAGCTTTCGATTTATCCAGATATGAGAGATTCAACGAGGATTCAGTGGTGGAAATTGCGTGGGATTCATCGGATATTATATTGATATAGCTTATTATAACCAACAAATTGTGTGTCCGAACATGGGGATGAATTACAAGATTCACCCTCTGGTTATGACTAACAAAGCCATGGAAAGTCCCCGCACTGCATGGAGGTTTCTAGCTGGGAAAATCATCCAAAATTCACATGGATTCACTACCTAAGCCAGCCAATGGGATTTGATTCGATGGGATATCATGGGGTATCTACAACCAACTTAAGATTATATTTGATTGTGTCTGAAAACGGGGGATACCTATAAATAGAACCATTTAATTGGGAAAATTATTCTTCACCAGTGAATTTGGTGGCTTCCTATCTTCAGACAAACCTATATTGAGACAGGAGACGAATTGAACATGCAAGCCCTAACATTTGGAAAATCCGCTTTCGAACGCTTTCAATATGTCTATGTCAGCCTAATTCCTAATCCTTCAATCAAAACTTGAACAATTAAAGATGTTGCCCAAAGATCTGTTCAAAACATTCACTCAACAAAACTCCCAAAATTTGATCTTTCCTGGGCCCATTTTCTGCACTAAATCTAAAATTCAAATCTTTAAGTTCTAGACTCAGTATACAGTATACCCCACAGATACAAGATTTTTCCCAAATGGCTACAAGTCAAAACCCTGGTACCTAGTGAACATAAAAATAGCTGGTAAATGGATGTTCATCCCATTAACATTGATAATAATAGGTTTTGACCCATCCTCAAATGATTTCTTGGTGACAAGGTTGACCCCGCGACACCGGGGCAACACCCGGGTGGAATCTCCTCCAGGGAATGTGTGGTCGACGCATCGGAATTCGCGGAGATTTGCTGCTCAAACCTGGGAAAATGTAGGAACATCTTCTATAAATGATGGCTTGTGCTGGAAGAATCCTCTATAAACAAGCATTCAAATGGGAAAAAATCATCTATATATAAATAAGGAATTGTGCAGCAAGCCATGTTTGACTACTGACGGAGATCAAATATTGTCCCATTGAGAACAGGTTATTTATGATTCAGCACCTTTGTAAATACATCATGTTATATTCAATGACGGGCATATTGGATCAATCGATGATCTCTCTCTCTCTCTCTGGGTCAGATTAGGGGACGATTTTGAGGTTCAAGTTGAAACTATGAAATCCGAGTAGAAAGCCTAGTAAATCCTGTCAACCCAGCGGCATTTTGTTCGTGATCTACCCATCAAAGCTGCCCAAACCACACCAAGCAGCCAAGAAGAGGAGGAATCCCATGAACTCCCCGCCTGGCGACGGAACTTTGGGGGTGATATCGACCACCCCATTTATGGCATTCTTGGGGATACCCTCTGGTAATTAAACGTATAGCTATTGAAGCCATGGCCAAGTCGAAATAGTTGATTTTTCCCATTAATAGCATGGTGATTTCCCATAGTTATGTAAACGTTTACCAGAGGGTAGTTGATTCTTGGGTTTGACGCAATATACAGTTGGTGCGGCCCCCAAATGATAGCTAAGTTGGTTTATAAGCATGTGATGATTTAATGGGATTTCATGAAAATTGAAGGATTTCATGGAAATTGAAGGGGATTTAATGAGATTCAGTTGGCGAAGTTGGGTCGGAACTTGGTTAAGTATGTATGGTTTATGCGGGATGCAACTGTAGTTGATGGGGGTTGTGGAAACATGGTGCTATACATTGCATATGGACGTATCTTCCGAGGAAGTATTTGGGGGTTGATTTAGGGGGTCAAGTCCAAAGTCTGATGGAAGTATCTGGGAAAATTCCATGGAATTTATAGGAACCCCCGACGAATGGGGTCCCAACCATAAGCTTCCCACGGGAGAGTATGGCATCTCGGGGATACAACTTGCAATACATACCCAGATTCAAATCTACAAATCTATATACCCTGAATGTAGCTAGCAAAAAGAGGAACGCAACTTAACTTGTCAATTCTACAGAATTTCACCCGATGTTTGCCATAGTCACACCCAAAATCACCTCCGTTGCAAAGATTACAGACTCTCAGGAGTCCGCTTGAGGCTTGGTATCCGAGGAGATGGGTTCGAGTACCTACCCTGGCTGATATTGCTATTTTTTGTCCACTGCATCCCACTGGCACTTGCCAACACCGAACATGACCGACTGCATACTAAGTTTTGCTGGCTATGACCGAGTCCCCCATGAAAATGGCAAGATATTGGGGTATCAAACTATGTATATATATATATATAAATATATTGAACTTTACTCACCAGTCACTTTACCCATACCTTTTTTCGATCTGACTCCTTATCTGTTGGTTCAGCACGGGCCTTGCCGTCGTCCAGGTCGACCCTGTTTTCACCAGAGCGCGCAAGCAAGGAATTTGTTGGAGAACGATCGATTCTGAAGCGCTACCTAAATCGGAGGTATCTACCATGGGGCCTCTAAGATAGCTAAGATGGTGATGTAATGGGATTTATTGACATTGATGGAATTTACTTTGCCAAGTTGCTGCAAATAGCTCCAATAAGCAGCACTTACGCTAGATGTACAGGATCCTTTGGCTAGGTCCTAGCGGATGGTCAAATATGTCATAGTGTGTCACGGGAAATTCCTCCCAACAGTGTATCTAATTTCCGGAGAAAAAGATAAGATTTGTCCGGGATTCAGGGAATGTCCACTTGTCCAAGGTGTATTCCACTGTGACTCGGTACAATGTCAGTTGGGTCCCCAAGCCAGCCCAACGCCAAGTTCATTGCAGAAAACTTGCCTATGTATGTCGCTTGTAAGAGTAAGACCACCAAGCAGAGCAGCCAAGAACCCTGAAGCTACCACTTGAACCCTTGACGCGCCTGGTTTCAGGGATTCCTGCCATAGCGCCCAAATTTAAACGCGGATCGGGCGCCACAGATGGAACTTTGGTTTCGAGAAACGGTGGGATGGAAACCTCCCTTGGAAAGTTTGTCGGATGGGCACCTGGGATTTGGGAGCAAGAAACTTGGAACAAAATGACGGAGTGGAGCACCAAATGGATCTCGGTTCCATGCTCGGTTCCATGGATGCCATGGATGACAGAAAACGTAGTGTTTGTCAACTAACAAGCCATGCTGCAGTGTGAAACAAGCAGGGTTTCTGCTGCGGAAAGTGTTTGGTGCTGACATTGGGTGGGCCCCATGACCCAAAGATCCTCGGTCTACACAAGCACATCTCCCTGGTGATGATTGGTTTTGAGGAAACTGATTTGAAACTTTGAGCCCAAAGGGAGCCATGAAAGCGGACATGGAAATTGACAATCGTTTGGGAACAAGGCCACACACTTTGCCTGCTAATGAGGAAGAAGGCTGAGAAATGGTTCTCGAAATAACATGCTTTAAAATGGTTTAACTTTAACATGGACTTAGACATTACTTAGACAATTTTTGCCGAAACTAGAGCCCCACTTAGTCAGTGGGCCCGGTTCCATCTATTTTACGACCCTTTCTTGGGATCTTTTTGCTCCGTCCATCCATCTTAAGGTTGATACCCCAAATCATCCTAAAATGGATCATGTCCAATTTGGAAACCACTGGTTTTGGGGTCCCGCTTTTAGGAAACCCATCTGGAAAAATGTTGGGAAACGAAGCGCAACAAAGGGCATCAGGAGCACCCAACCAATGTTGCAATCTCCACCAATGCCGTGGACTCCACCTGGATCCCGAGTTCTATGTAGGACATACCATCACCAGTCTCCGGAAAGTCTCCCGCAGCAGCGATTTCAGCAACGAAACGATGCTCTAGCGAGGTCTTTTTGGGAGCAAATAGAGGTTGAATGATGTCGCTGTTGTGACTTTCTATTGGTCGGTTCATATTCAGATCTCCCATTGGATGGTCCAAGAAGAGAGACTACCTGACTAACTTCTGGGGACAATGGATCTTGGAAGTCACACCTCTATTTTATTTCAAGACTTAGCCTCTTAACCTGTGGGCCTTACGGACCATGGAGGGAACTATGGAAAGAACTATGGAGGAGACAAAGGAAATATGGATATTTTAAAGGAAGTGANGGCCTTACGGACCATGGAGGGAACTATGGAAAGAACTATGGAGGAGACAAAGGAAATATGGATATTTTAAAGGAAGTGATGTTAGAAACCATATATATATATATATAATTACAGGAAAATTAACCAGCTTCTGAAGAAGTAAAGAAGTAAGGCAATGCACAGAGAGAGGACACATCCAGACTTATCAATCTGGGTCTGCAAGCAAAGGNTCTGAAGAAGTAAAGAAGTAAGGCAATGCACAGAGAGAGGACACATCCAGACTTATCAATCTGGGTCTGCAAGCAAAGGTGTGAAGCAATTAACCTATAAATGGAATATGTTTTGCGGGGCTGGGCTGAAATCAGTTTTCTCAATATGATCACCTTGTTTTGGATACTTTATAGTTCCATTATCCACAACCCATACATATGAAGTTCCGAGTCTGAGGTAGAGGTGAATTTATGTTTTGCTCTCTTTCACGAAGATTCAGGCCATTTAGGCGATGTGGGAGAATTTCTTAGGCGAAAGAAACGGATGCTGAAGTGGAATTACTATTTGCATCTAAGTTCATCTAAGTCATTTTCTAGTCTGGGACTGGGCTGAATTAAGTTCTTATTATTTGAAAACCTGGCCTCAGATACCTATGCAACCCACATAAGTTCAATCTTGTGAAATTGGAATGAATTTCATTCAAGCCACTCAGGCGCAATTCAAGACATACTAGGCCATAGAAACCCGAACTGAACTGGAATTATATTTGCACCGAAGTAATTTTCAATTCTGGGGCTGGCAATTTTTTTTTTGGGGGGGAAGATGTAGGCTACTTCGGTGCAATTGGGAACATACTTCGGTGCAAAAAACTGCACCGAAGTAGAATTATATTTGCACCGAAGTAATTTTCAATTCTGGGGCTGGCTTTTTTTTGGGGGGGGAAGATGTAGGCTACTTCGGTGCAATTGGGAACATACTTCGGTGCAGAAAACTGCACCGAAGTAGAATTATATTTGCACCGAAGTAATTTTCAATTCCAGGGCTGGCAGCCAATAGATTTATATTTCGCTGTTATTTCGCTCTTTTTTTCAAGATTCAGGCTACTAAGGTGCAATTGGAGACATACTTTGGCGACAGATACCGACACTGAAGTAGAATTCTATTTGCGCAATGCATGCAGAAGAACATCATGCGGTGGCAAACAAAGGTAACATATAACATATATATACAAAAACACCCTAACATCCACAATGCGCCTGAAATAAGTTTGAAAATTCGAATTACAATATGCAGTTTCAGTACGGTAAGGCACATAGCGTGGAATGCCAATCTTACACAGAGGACTCAGATGCAACAAAAGACGCAGGTCTTTTGTTGGGGCTTTGTGAGGATGGTAAGATTAGGCGGCAGTCCATGTTTGTTTGAGCACACACAGCACACACAGCTGGTTTCTGCACTGGGTTCAGGCTGTTGGGATTATCTGACTTCCTTTTCAAAAATATCAGGAGCAATTTTGATTGCTGGCTGCATTCCCATTGCTGTGTTTTTCCCCAAAAGTTCTGGACTGGATCACATATGTGCAGTAGTAGTAGCAGTGCTACATCCATGCTATACTGTTGGTATTTTGTCACTCTGGCAAGATTGTTAAAAGGGGAAAAGCTGCCTACAATTTGTTAGACCATGATTTGGTATTTTTTAGAATCTATGTATCGAATAGCTTGCAGTGGGGTCCTTGAGGGTGGTGATGGGTTACTTTCANCTGCCTACAATTTGTTAGACCATGATTTGGTATTTTTTAGAATCTATGTATCGAATAGCTTGCAGTGGGGTCCTTGAGGGTGGTGATGGGTTACTTTCAGGTTGGGACAACTGACTACTGCATCTGGAATGGCTCAACCTTGTCCATCCCTTCCTACTCCCGGGATTCTTCGCACAAAGAACCAATTTACGTGCCAATTTTCTTGGTGCAGAGGTCTCCAGAACGGTTCAGAACGGTTCTGCAGACCTTAGGTTTGCACGGAAATGTTTCTCCACAGCCTCCAAACCTCCCAAAAATGGTCCAGAACAGTTCTTCCTGTTTTTCAAGTCGCAATTTCAAAACCTTCCAAAGAGCCGCCCTGTGGCTCCAGGCTACAAGAGCAGAGAAACGACAGAGGGGACTTCTCAGCCCATATTGTAAGTCTTTAAACAGGCATTGAAAAGGCATGCTGAACACCAGGNTGGCTCCAGGCTACAAGAGCAGAGAAACGACAGAGGGGACTTCTCAGCCCATATTGTAAGTCTTTAAACAGGCATTGAAAAGGCATGCTGAACACCAGGGAGAAGGTGAAACTGGATCTAGAATACAAAGGCTGGAAAATTCTTAGCTGTTTGTTGATGGAAGGCTTGGCCCTTTTCTATCAGGCCTAAAAAGAACATCTTTCCAGGCTTGAAACCTATTCTGCTCAAGCTTGCTTGATTCAATTGTGAAGCTCGTGCATTCCATTTATGGCTGTTTCACTTCTCCAATGAATCCAATCTAGCTAAGATCATACAACGGTGTATTATGTATGCGTTTGAAAGTATCGCTTGTGTCGAGTCATCATTGCTGATTATCTTGTGTTTCTTTTTTCTTCTATGAAGATTTCCTTGTGCTATCAATCAAGTAATATTTACATATAACAGTTGTTTTATCGAATTACTTACTGCTATTGTTATACTATTAGATATATATAGTGTACGATTATAGGGAGGTCTTAAGAACCGTTCTGAACCGTTCTGGGATCTATAGGCTTCGAATCCAGAACCGTTCCAGAACCGTTCTAAATAGTTCTGAATAGNGATTATAGGGAGGTCTTAAGAACCGTTCTGAACCGTTCTGGGATCTATAGGCTTCGAATCCAGAACCGTTCCAGAACCGTTCTAAATAGTTCTGAATAGTTCTGGGATTTGGAAGGCTGGCAGAACCGTTCTGAACCGTTCTGGGGAAATCTCCGGAACCGTTAAGAACCGTTCTGCAAACCCNAATAGTTCTGAATAGTTCTGGGATTTGGAAGGCTGGCAGAACCGTTCTGAACCGTTCTGGGGAAATCTCCGGAACCGTTAAGAACCGTTCTGCAAACCCCAAAAAAACTTTATGTCAACTTATTTGTATCATTACATATAACTTAAGATAGCCTAATATACACAATCAAAACTCATAACGACTTGATGATTCTGAACTTTTTGCCAAAAAGAACTGATAACTTATAACGTCGTTTAACTACTTGACGTCAATGAATCAACCTGTAACTTTGATTTTTGTCTAACTCTAAACAACTTATTCTAACTGTTTAACTTACAACTNGACGTCAATGAATCAACCTGTAACTTTGATTTTTGTCTAACTCTAAACAACTTATTCTAACTGTTTAACTTACAACTTAGGACTTTCAACTTAATGCTTATAAGTTAACAACTTAATACTTTGTAACATTAATTATATAAATTGTGTAGTTGCATTTCTTAGCTAAAACTCACAACTTGTTCACTGATACGTATAACTTTACTTTATAATCTGGAACTTGTAAAATAACTTTTGATTTACTTATATCGGTTTGAGTTCAACTGTTCAACTTTATAAATACATGTTTGGTTTTTGCTTTATTTTACTTGCTATGTATTTACAATTTATACAAATATGTTTGAGTTTTTAAATAGGCTATATGTTCTTGCTTGTTCATGTATTTTTGAAAGTTTGAAGCTATGTTATATATATACACTACACTGGTTGACAGCGATGCTTTGCTTGTATCAAACAGGTAAGATCACGCAATGTGCTTCATTGGGATCAAAAGATATATATTGATTGAAATCTACTGCTGCAACACTGCTACGGACTAATGACCCACAATGTATTGACAGAAATACGGGAATACATTATTCATCTTCTACAAATACGCAAGCAAACACAAGCCAAATTCATTGACATTCCGTTTTCAATTTAAAAAAACATGTTTCACCTGACCTTTACCGTGGTCTTCGCAGCATCCAAACTATGCTTGAAAACTGTGGATCTCCATTAGCAGTTCATCCACAAACATGAACAAACAGGAATACATACATTCATAAATGCACAAACCAATTTTACAGTATACAGGGTTACACCGTAATATTGTTTTCATGTGTTCTATTTTACTAGTTGGAGCTTACGCAACTGTATTTTTTGGTATCCCTCTTTTGGAAAAAATGAGGGGCCCCGAAATCCATAGATGCTGTATACTGGTTTCCTCTTTAACTTACAGACCAATATGTTCAAATTTGAAGTTTGTATGTAACATCTAANAAAATGAGGGGCCCCGAAATCCATAGATGCTGTATACTGGTTTCCTCTTTAACTTACAGACCAATATGTTCAAATTTGAAGTTTGTATGTAACATCTAACTTGACGTTGAAAGGCTTTTTGTCCAAGAACGTGAACAGCGTGCTTGTCTTTCACAGTGGTGGGGTTCTTTATTGGGTGAAAGTTTTATTGAAAAACACCCCTTATTTCCATGGGTTGCTACATAGTTCTTTCCATAGTTCTTTCCCTGGACGTATGAAATCAACAAGAATCCAAATTTAAGAGACTAAGTTTTGAATTAACCTCTATTCATCAACCAATGGAAAATGGACACTTCACTGAGCAGTTTCCAGGCCAGTCTCTGGTGAATTGGTTGGCTGAAAATATACAGATTCCATTGACACTTCAGTCGGCCTTCAGTAGAACCCAGGCTGGAGCAGCAACGCAAAGAATTGCAGCTAGTTGATCATTGATTTTAAAATTGTAGCAGCTTGAATTCCCGTGTTTGCTGCTGGAGATGCCCATGGGCGGAAAACATCAAACATTGCCCATGAGAAGTTTTCCGTTGCCAGGTTTGACTACCAGAGAGTTGCCAGAGTAAACGTCGCAAGCTAGCATCTTCAAAATTGATTGATCGAGAAGCAAATGTACAGGAAACATCAGGAAACATTGTTTTTTTTACCACCGAGTCCCAACTACAACTACATCGTTTGTACTTTTTGGTCAACAATTCCAACTTTGGAGACATTGGTCACATGGAAACTGCTCATCTACATTTGACTCACTTGTTGTATCTTGGTTTCTTCTGTTTCTGCACATCGTCAACTGCGCCAGGGTCCTGCGATCTCTGGGATAATCCAAGGCCGGGGCTAAAGCCGTCTTCTACGAAGATCTTGGCAGATTTAATGGTGGTTCCATAGTCATGGGGGATCCCCAATTGCTGGTTGGTTTGGAATGGAAAATCCCAAACAAGAATGGATGATTTAGGGGTACCCCCATGACTTTGCAAACCTCGATATTGCATCTAGTGGGATTTGATGGGGATTGATGGGGCATTTCCTATTGCCACGTTTGATTATCTTCTTGACCATAAGTTTCTTTGGTCCTTAAGAACCCCGCATGTCCTTTGAGGTCGGAACCTCCTCTCCACTCCTGACCGAAACGCAGAACACAGAGTCGTGGGCCCCTGAACAGTGATCCATACGCAATAAACAGTGGGACGTAAGCAAAATCATGGGAACATTGGCACTTAACCATCAAAAATGATGGACCATAGGGATTTAACCGACCAAAATAGAGATTTATAGTTGCTTCATAGGTCAACGGTAAACTGATGTAAAACTATGTAAAATTATGGGTTAACTCTTGGATTTATAGTGGATGTAACTAGTGTTGGATGCAGATTTGAAACCCCCCATCTTGTTGGAGACTGGGAGGATGTTGGAGTCATTCTCTTCTGATTCCAATTGCAACCAATACAACAACATTTTGGAGCCCTTCGAAGAGTTCAACATTTTAATGCTTGGCCCTTGAAACTTATCAAGCCTACCTGAAGTCTACGCGAAGCCTACGCGGACTGCAAAGGTAGCCTACGCGGAGGACTCTGCTGTTAAGAAAAACGCAGCTCAACTGGTGGACGATCGGCGCGATGGTTTTTCTTCCCAGATGTGTTGTCTCGTCATCATCTTTTTTACCCTCCAGTAGACTAAGGTAGGCGACTCCACCAAGATCGGTGTCGGGGTCAAGTCGCATGGCAAAACTAACATACAGTAGCAATGGAAAATCACCATGTTTACTGTAATAGGTCGGTTTAATCAATCTATACAAATCACCAATTTTCCAGAGGGTATCTCAGTTTCTTTTGGTCGCATCCCGACTTCTGATGAACATTTTCCCAACATCAACGACCTCTTTGAAATAGTCGGAACCACAGACCGATTCTTGATTGGAGTTTGACCCCTGCTGGTTGTGCTTTTGCCTGATTGGTGGTTGTAGGGATTATGTATATCGCATGCGCATCTATATGTTTTGATGAATGCTTCGATCCCAGTAGCTTTGCAACAAACTACAGTAGGAACACGCCGTGAAGAAAATGCCGCGGCTGATTTGGGGCAAGGGATTGGCAAGGGTGATTGTTTCATCAGGACTTGCATGGCATGGCAGCGCATGTGTTCGTAGCACATTTCAGAAAATCGTCTGAATCGTAGTAGTTCCAAAGAGAAAATAATTAAGTAGAATTGTGTGTGGACAACAGGTTTTTCAAAACACAGGCAACCGCTTGTCTAGTCACAATGTTTGCGAGCTCATCACACCTTTGTAGCAAAGCAGTTCCATCAACTCATCTAACAGCGAGGTAGGACAATTCAACTCACATGTCTGCGGGAAAAAGACGCAGAAAAAAAGCAACTGATCCGAAGTCAACGTGGCTCTCCCATGCCCAACCCCCTCTATGAGACCATATTAATGAAGTTATGTCTCTGTACCACACAGTTCAAACTGACGTTCACATGTTCCCCTCCACCCCCCAAGCTCTCTGACTGCCTGCTGGACGAAGAATCCCACTCTTCCTCGCAAATTGCGCTGTTGAGATGAGGATAACACCAACAGGGGTGAGAACCAGTTGGTTACTTGGGTGGTAGATGATTGAGCTATTAAACGTGTGTTGTTCATAGCTATTTTAGATCCCCCTGTGAATAGAAACCAATGGGTTGGAGCCCAACTTTGTAGGCTATAATCTGCGGGCCCTAAGGTAAATCCTTACAAATGCGGGCCCCAACCTCAGAGCCTTCCCACTACAAAAGTGGCACCCACCCTCATAAGAATTCACAAACGTTGCTCCTACAAAAATCAAACCCAAGGTCATGATGGCTAACATGTTTGCATTGCTCACTGTTTCGTCAACCTTGGGGCCCACTCTTGTAGAAACACTCTTGGGCCTCAAGCACGCGTTTTCCTTTTTTCCCACCCACATTTCAAGGCTTCTTCGCCCTCAAGCNACTCTTGGGCCTCAAGCACGCGTTTTCCTTTTTTCCCACCCACATTTCAAGGCTTCTTCGCCCTCAAGCGGTTCCCACGCACAGCTAGGCTATGCTCTTACGATCAACATCGGGACCAGCTCTATCAGGAATACAAGAACTGCTGGAGAAAATTATAGAAAATCAAGTTAAACGCATAAATATATATATATATATACCTGGACATCCAAAAGCTGCATTTTTTTTGGTCTCCACCGAAAAGTAGTGAACGACCAAACATCGAACAAATGCTTCGTTTGCCATCTGTCAATCAAATTTGAAAAGACCAAAAATATGACGCAAAATGGCGCAGAAAAGACGCGAAAGACCAACTTTTTGACACCAAAACTGTGTCATTGAATCCATCACTC